>AMYF01000006.1:0-16306 GCA_000315175.1 Herpotrichiellaceae sp. UM238 | reverse complement strand
ATAGCTATAAGGGACGCGCTCTTATAATTACCGATCGTTTTAGTCGCGAGAGGCTCCCTAAGGGCCCGCTACGGTACGGCAACCCTTTTTTTGCCGCTACGACCCTCCTGGGCGGCCGTAGTGATGCGCGCCCCTACGTAGCCGGGGACGACGTGCACGGTGGCTGGTGCGGCGTGCACGGTGGCTGAAAATTATCGGGGCTTACGCGCGATATTTTACGTGAGGAACGATCACCGCTGGAACGATCACCGGCGCTAGCAGTTTTGTCGCGGCTTGGCGGCAAATAACGTGTGGAATGGTCACCGTTCCACGGCGGAATACGTCTTAGGTTAAAGATAGCGAGGATTAGTATAGTAACTAATCGCTATACTAGCTCCTTAAAGGCTTCGTCCTCGTTTCTTTCCTAGTTAAAGGTAGCGTCTTTTCGTATTAGCGCCGTAAGGGGGGCCGCTATCCCTAAAAATCCCTTAATAAACCTTTAATAGTAATTTATTATCCCTAGGAAGGTTTAAACGTCCTTAACGTTATTAGGTTAAGGCTATTTCTTAATAGATTCGATCTTTTTCGGGTCTAGCCCGAGTCTATTTTCCGTTATAGTATAGCCTAGGAAGCTAATACTATATTTATAAAACTCGTATTTACTGAGTTTAACTAGAAGATCCTTTTCGCGAAGCTTTTATAATACCTTTCTAATATATTATACGTGCTCCTTATAGGTTTAGGAGAATACTAGTACGTTATCTAAATACGCTAGATAGAACGTATTTAAATATTCTCTTAGTATATCGTTAATAAGTTCTTAAAAGGTAGCTAGTGCATTTATTAGTCCGAAGGGTATTACCTAATACTTATAGAGTCCCTATCTAGTTCTAAAGGCCGTTTTTTATTCTTCGCCTTTCTTTATACATATTCGATAGTAAGCGTCCCTAATATCGATCGCGGTAAACTATTTAGCTTCTAGGAGTCGGTCTTATAGTTCGTTAATCCGTAGTAGCGGGTAGCGATTCTTCTTCGTAATTGCGTTAAGCTTCCGATAGTCGATATAAGGTCTAAGTCCTCCGTCCTTCTTAGGCGCGAATAGCATACTATACGCTATTAACGATTTAGAAGGTCTTATAAACCCCTTCGCGAGGTGTTTTTTAATATAGTCTTTAAGAAAGTCTTCCTCCTTCTTTAAGAGAGGTATTAGCCTACTATAATAGTTCGGGGTCTTACCGTCTTTAATAGGGATCTCGTAGTCCTAAGGCTTATATCTAGGTAGAGTAGCCTCTCCTTCTCTCTCCTTAAATAGATTCTTAAAATCTTAGTATTCCGAGGGTAGCTCTTCGCTAGTACCTGCTAGTATCCGGCCCTACGGTCGTACCTAAATCGCCTTAGCGACTAGTATATTTAAAGGTAATCGGCCTTCCGCGTTCCCGTAACTATAATTAGGAAATTTAAGAATTCGCGCCTTCTAATCTATTTCGGGGTTATATTATCCTAGCTATTTTATCCCTAGGATAATATCGTACTTAATACTAGTAATATCTAATAATATTATCTCTTTATAATCTCTAATATTAAGCCGTATCTCTTATAGCTTATTTCGGATCTAACCGTCTTTATAGTCGATAGGTATTCTATCTACTACTATTAGCGGGTACGATCGGTCTTTCTTTCTTTTAAACCGTACTAGTTTCTATCCTATTCGTATAGATACGTAGCTATAATTTACCCCTAAGTCTACTATTACCTTTACTAGCTCTCCCTCTAGTTTAGCTATAAGGACTAGGTGAGTTATAGGGCTAGTACTTAGTTCGTTTAATTCTTAAGGCGTCTCCGGAGAATAGTTATACCTCTAGCAGCTGTCCTCTATTCGTTTTTTATAAAGTAGATATATATTTTCGATTCTTAGCATCCCGTCCTACAATAGGTATACCCCTACTCTATAAGCTAAGTGTAGAGCTCTAGTAGGATCCCGAAGTAGGGGTGTTTAGAGTTAACGTTAAGACGATAATAATAAGTTAAATAGTAGTCTAGGTAGCTAATATCGTCGCACTTAAAGTTTCTTAATAGATACTCCGTATATCCCCTTTCGTTAAGTATAGCGACTAAAGTACCGAGGTATAAATTCTATACCTCGTACTCTTATCCTCCCTATATCGCTTATCCTACTTCCTCGGGTAGCTCTATTTCTTTCACTTTTTAATCGTTTCCCTAGTGTATATAAGGTTCGTTAGAATACGAATATTCGGGTTTCTTATAGAACCGTAACTTTATCGATCGTAGATATTCTTTTAGCTGTATTTATAGGTTAAATATCGGGTGTATATATTAACGGCCTTATTCGTAGTCTTCCCTCGTATATAGCTGTGCCTTCTAGTAAGGGGTAATAATAATAAAGAAGTCCGGTATAGCGTAGATTATTACGAACTTAATTTCTTTCTCTAACTTATTATTTTCTTCTACCTCTTTATTAGTTTTAGGGTCTTTATAGGCTTCTATTATAGCTAAGGTTTCCTAGTATTCCTTTTGCTTTTTATTCTTCCTTCTGCGCTTTAGTTCTTAAGGAAACCACCTACTTCCGTCTTTTCCTTCGTAGTAGATAAGGTAGGAGTCGTTATAGTAAGCTAACTAGTAGAGTCCTATATATTTATTAATAGCTAGTTTTTCTCTAATAACTATTTCTTAGGTTATTTTAAGGGTATTCTCTTCCTTACGGGATTCCCCTAGCCCCTTATCCTATACTATACCTAAACCTCCCTAGGTCTTATAAGTCTTAATAGTAGTATCGGCCTTTTTCGCTACTATATCGGCTATATTATCGCTTATTATATATAGTCCTTATAGCTAGGTATTATACTTCTTAGCTCGATATCCGGATTTTCTATAGTTATAGTATAGGTTTTTCCTTCTACGTCTCTCTCTCTCGGTTTTTCTGCTATATCCTTTCCTAGTTCGGGACTTATTTAACTTTAAAGGTCGTCCCTTATTTATTAAATCTAAGTCTATAGGGTCCCCGTAGTCTCGTCTCTAACTTTTATTACCTATATATTATAGTCCTCCGTAGAGTCCCTTTTTTTCTATATAGCGTTTATAGAATCGATTATCGAGTAAGATAGCTTAGTCTACTAGATCCTTATATTCCTTAAGTAGTACTAGTATTATCTTATCTTTAACTATATTACTTAACCCGTTATAAAAAGCAGTAGTATATACCTCGTTATCCTAGTCTAATCTAGCAGTAATTTATCGAAACTAGGACTAGTATTAAGCAGTAGAGCCTCGTTACTTAAGTTAATAAATAGTTCTTACGGTAGCTCGTTCCTTATCTATAGTTCTAAATACCTATTTAAGTTTATCTTTATACTTACCGAAGTCCTTAAAGATGCTCTTTATCTTATTATCTTTTAGGTCTTCGGGCCTAAGGTATTAGGTTAGATATAGTTTAAACTAAGCGAAAGCCGAGCCTTAAAGGAAAGTAGTAGTATAAACAACCTTAGTAGTTATATCTAGAAACCTAGCAGGGTTTAAGTTAAAAGCTAACTTCACCTAGATTAGATAAGCCCTAAGCTTAGCTCTATCTCCGTAGAAGAAGTCGACCTTAACGTCGTCCTTAACCTTAGCGGCTTCTATAACTATAGGTACTATAGTCTTAGTACCTATAATACTTCGTAATAATAGGTTAAGACTAGCGAAGTCCTTAGAAAGTTTATCTATTAGTAAGGTGAGGCGAGAGCTAGTTATAGGCTAATTCGTATCCTATATTCCTATTAAGGGTAGTTAAAGTGTTATAAACCGTCTACGATAAGGTGTTACGGCCTACTAGGTTAGGTCTTTTAAGGAAAGAGAATATAGTATAACTAGAATAGAGGTTCGTAGAAACTCGATTAAGTATCGGATTATATACTTAAGTTAACTACGTAAGTTATAGATATAGGGAAGTCGTGATTTATATAGTTAGTCCTTCCTTCCGTTTCAGGAAATATAGTGTAGTAAGATAGTAAGATAGTAATATTCTTTCTATCTTTCCACCTTACCACGTATTTCCTGTTTCGTCGGTCACGTGGTAATCCGCTATACCTTCCCTTTATCGGTGGTAAGGACGGTCGCAGGACGGCTAAATCGTAACACTTAAGTACATGATCCGATACTTAATCGAGTTCCTACGAACCTCTATTCTAGTTATACTATATCCCCTTTCCTTAAAAGACCTAACTCCGTAGGCCGTAACACCTAGTCGTAGACGGTTTATAACAGGTAGTAACAATATAAAAGAAATAATAAGTAACGGTAAGTGAACTAGTACTCGTAAGCTATACGCTTATAAGAATAGGGGACTAAGCACGCGTCGCGAAGCCGCTAATATTTTAGTTTAGGGTTATTCGGGTAGATCCGTGGACAGATCGGAGGTGTAGCCGCGCCTAATTAGCGGTATCGCGAAGAAAAGTGTATACGCACGCAGTAATAGCTATAGCTGCAACAGAACACGAGTCGAGGACGACTCGCTCCCGGGGAGGGGGATAATTGTCACGCGATGCCAAGGTGGTACGGCGGCGGCGCAGGCGACTCACCTGCGCAACGGGGAGAACGCAACGCTTAAGCTCCTTAAGCGTTGAATCGATATCATAGCAATAGCTAGATCAGCGTAATAGATGCTTCCTCACCCATCCCTCGCTAGAGGCTCGCCTCTAACCGCCGGCCTACGCTGGTTCTGATACCGAGGCTATTTAATTAGCCTAAACCTTCCTAAGTAACTCTATTCGCTAGCTATTCGAGGCGATAGCTGCCGACGAAATACGTACTATAGATTCGTACCTAAAGTAGTTAAATAACTGTTTTAGGGATTCTAATAAATAAATAAAATATAGAAACTAATAGGTATAAATAGTCTAGGGGTAATAGAGTATTATAGACTTCGTCGCCGATCTTATAAAATTAGGGGCGAAGATTATACCCGCGAAAACTTCCTAGGAAATAAAGGAAGCTCTACGTATAGGTATAAACTTACGAATCTACGCTAAAATAGTTAAATATCTAGAATAGGACGACTTACCGCTCGGAGATTATATTTAAAGGGCGGATAGAGCGAAAGAAACCCTTAGATTAGCACGAGAATATAGAGGAGAAAGTATACTTCGGAAACTACTAGTAAATCGCTTTTATAGTATTCTAAAACCTCGTAACCCTTAGGATAGTTCTATACCCTTCCGTAAAAGACCGGAAAAGGGGACTAATGCTTAGAAAACGTAGTATAGAACTATACGCGCATGCTTTAAATGCGGTAAAAAGGGACACCCCGCCGAGCGGTGCTATTAACGTAGAAACAACCGCTTATCTAGAGGACGCTCCCCGATACCGATAGAACGCCGAAATATAGGGAGAGAGCGTTCTAATAGCTTCTAAGCGCGGAGTGCTACCCGCTCTAGATCGGGCTAATAAGAGAAAGCTGTTGCCTTTAAGACGGGAAACTAAATAGCCTAATAATAAAGGGAGTAATTAATAGGCCTATACCCTTACCTACTTTTAACCTAGAACTATAATAACCGGCGATAAGAATAGAAGATAACTAATTAGATCGTCTAAGTTACTACTTTATAACCCGAGCTAACGGAAATAACCTATTAGTAGTAGAGGGAGAATTAATTAATAGAGGAAGAAGGATTAATATCTTAATCCTAGTTAAATTAGGAGTAGATAGAGACTATATCTCCTCTAATCTAATTTACTACGCGGCCCTCCCTATACGACCGTAAATAACAGGGCTAGAATAGGTATAAGTAGCGGATAGCAGTATAGTACGTTCCCCCGGTATTGCTAATTATAGTATAGATCTCTACGGCTATAAGTACTATATTATACCCTAAGTCCTAGATATTACTAATTTTAACCTAATCCTCGGAATACCCTAGCTACGATAGTATAAGCCTATAGTAGATTAGAATAACCTAAGCTTAATACTTATAACAGCTAGCCGCGAATATAACCTTAGGCCTAGGCCTCCGACGCGGCACCTTAATATATTCGCCTTTAGCGACGAACTTATAACAGCGGTCTAAATTAAAAGAGCTATCCGAAAGCCTACTAGTTTAATATACGTTACTAGAATTATAACTATATTAAAGAAAGAGCTATTACGTTAGCCGAAGACGAAGGAGAAAGGAATATAAATATATAAAGATACGGACCTTCGCGCTATTTAACGCATATTAGATTAATTCTTAGCTATATTTCGAGAAGATCTACCTAAAACCTTACCTCTCTTAAGATATACCGAATACACTATTAATACCGGGGACGCTAAACTAATAAATATTAACGCGTACCCCCTTTCTTCTATTTACCTAGAAGAGTAGTCGAAATAGATTTAGTAAATACTCGCCTAGGGAATTATCTAAGAATTAATAAGCCCCTAGGGATTCCCTACTATTTTCGTTAAGAAACTAGGAGGTAAGTAGAGGATATATATCGACTACCGAGCGTTAAATACGGTAACGTAAAAGAACGATTACCCCCTCCCTCGAATCTAAGAGTGCCTTAATCTAATTAGAAACGCACGGTACCTATCTAAGATAGATCTAACGTAGGGGTACTATTAAGTCCGCGTTAATAACGAGAGCCGAGAGAAGACGGCTTTTAATACTAGAGAAGGGAAATATAAGTTCCTTATAATGCCTTTCGAGCTGTATAACGCTCCTGCTACCTTTTAAACTCTTATAAATCGGACTCTCCGAGCCTAACTAGGGAAATCGGTTATTATCTACCTTAACGATATCGTTATCTACTCTAATAGCCTTAAAGAATATCTATAACATCTTATAGAGGTTTACAGAAGATTATAGGATACTCGCCTATACGCGCGCCTATCTAAGTATCTATTCGGTACTTCCTAACTCGAATTCTACGAATATACCGTAGGGAACGGACTTATTAAGCCTCTCGCTTCTAAGATTAAGACTATCCTAGAATAGCCTATTTCGAAAAATATCTACGAAGTCCGCTAATTTATTAGACTAGCTTCCTACTATTAACGGTTTATACGATACTTCTCTAAGATTACCGTACCCCTTTTTAAACTTCTAAAGGAAAGCGACGCCGAGCTAAGAGTAAAGCGGTACCGCCGGATAACCTAGACGGTTTAGGCGGACGCAGCGTTTAAAAGATATAAACGCTTACTTACCGAGAGCCCTATTCTAAGAGCTCCGGATACAACGAGGCCCTTTATTATTAGTATAGACTGTAGCGAATACGCCTTAGGGTGCGAGCTTAGCTAAGTTAATATAGCTACGGGGAAGCTATACCTAATTGCCTTCGATAGACGGAAACTTAGTCTCGCAGAGGTTAATTACCCTATCTACGAAAAGGAGCTGCTAGCGGTAAAGCACGCCCTTACGATCTAGAACTATTACGTAGATAATAAGTACGAAATTACGATATATATAAACTACGAGAGTCTAAAATATATATAAATAGTTAAGTATATTTTACGAAGAATCGCTTGCTAGATTAATAAATTCTAGTAATATATTACGATTTAGCCGTTCTGCGGCTATCTTTACTACCGATAGAAGGAAGGTATAACGGATATTACGTAACCACTAAAATAGGAAATACCTAGATAGATAGAGAGATAGTAAGGCACCTTACTATCTTACTATCTTACTATACTATATTTCCTAAAGCGGAAGGAAGGATAACTATATAGACTACGACTTCCCTATATTTATAACCTACGTAGTTAACTTAAGTATATAATCCGATACTTAATCGAGTTCCTACGAACCTCTATTCTAGTTATACTATATCCCCTTTCCTTAAAAGACCTAACCTAGTAGGCCGTAATATATCGTCGTAAACGGTTTATAATACTTTAACTACCCTTAATAGGAATATAGGATACGAATTAGCTAATAACTAGCTCTCGCCCCACCTTACTAATAGATAAACTTTCTAAGGACTTCGCTAGTCTTAACCTATTATTACGAAGTGTTACAAGCACTAAGACTACTGCACCTATAGTTATAGAAGCTGCTAAGGTTAAGAACAACGTGAAGGTTAACTTCTTTTATAGAGATAGGGCTAAGCTTCGAGCCTACCTAATCTAGGTAAAGTTAGCTTTTAGCCTTAACCCTACTAGGTTCCTAGATATAACTACTAAGGTTATCTATACTACTACCTTTCTTCGAGGCTCGGCTTTTACTTAGTTTAAACTATATTTAACCTAATACCTTAGACCTAATAACCTTAAGGATAATAAAACTAAGAATATCTTAGAACTTTATTAAATACGAAGATAAGCTTAAGTAGGTGTTTAGAACTATAGACGAGGAACGAGCTGCCGTAAGAACTATTTATTAACTTAAGTAACGAGGCTCTACCGCTTAATATTAGTCTTAGTTTCGATAGATCGCTGCTAAACTAGACTAGGATAACGAGGTATACGTAGCCGCCTTCTATAACGGGTTAAGTAACGCGGTAAAAGATAGAATAATACCGGCCCTACTAAAAGAATATAAGGATCTAGTAGACTAAGCTATCTTACTTAATAATCGACTCTACGAACGCTGTATAGAAAAAAAGAAACTCTACGGAGGACTATAATATATAGGTAATAAAAGTTAGAGACGCGACTATAGGGACCCTATAAACCTAGACTTAATAAATAAGGGACGACCTTTAAAGTTAAATAAGTCCTATACTAAGAAAGGATATAAAGGGAAAACCGAGAGAGAGAGACGTAGAAGGGAAAACCTATACTATAATTGCGGAAAATCCGAATATTAGGCTAAGAAGTGTAATACCTAGCTATAAGAACTATATATAATAAGCGATAATACAGCCGGTATAGTAGCGAAAAAGGCCGATACTACTATTAAGACCTATAAGGCCTAGGGAGGTCTAGGTATAGCATAGGATAAGGGGATAGGAGAACCCCTTAAGGAAGAGAATACCCTTAAAATAACCTAGAAAATAGTTATTAGAGAGAAGTTAGCTATTAATAAATATATAGGACTCTACTAGTTAGCTTACTATAACGACTCCTGCCTTATCTACTACGAAGGAAAAGACGGAAGTAGGTGGTTTCCTTAAGAACTAAAGCGCAGAAGGAAGAATAAAAAGCAAAAGGAATACTAGAAAACCTTAGCTATAATAGAAGCCCATAAAGACCCGGAAACTAATAAAGAGGTAGAAGAAAATAATAAATTAGAGGAAGAAATTAAGTTCGTAATAATCCACGCTATACCGGACTTCTTTATTATTATTACCTCTTACTAGGAGGCACAGCTATATACGAGAGAAGACTACGAATAAGGTCGTTAATATATATACCCGATATTTAACCTATAAATACAGCTAAAAGAATATCTATAATCGATAAAGTTACGGTTCTATAAGAAACCCGAATATTCGTATTCTAACGAACCTTATATACACTAGGGAAACGATTAAAAAGTGAAAGAAATAGAGCTACCCGAGGAAGTAGGATAAGCGATATAGGGAGGATAAGAGTACGAGGTATAGAATTTATACCTTAGTACCTTAGTCGCTATACTTAACGAAAGGGGATATACGGAGTATCTATTAGGGAACTTTAAGTGCGACGATATTAGCTACCTAGACTACTATTTAACTTATTACTATCGTCTTAACGTTAACCCTAGACACTCCTACTTCGGGATCCTACTAGAGCTCTACACCTAGCTTATAGAGTAGGGGCACACCTATTATAAGACGGAATGCTAAGAATCGAAAATATATATCTACTTTATAAAAAACGAATAGAGGATAGCTACTAGAGGTATAACTATTCTTCGAAGACGCCTTAAGAATTAAACGAACTAAGCACTAGCTCTACGACTCACCTAGTCCTTACGGCTAAACTAAAGGGAGAGCTAGTAAAGGTAATAGTAGACTTAGGGGTAAATTATAGCTACGTATCTATACGAATAGGATAGAAACTAGTACGGTTTAAAAGAAAGAAAGACCGATCGTACCCGCTAATAGTAGTAGATAGAATACCTATCGACTATAAAGACGATTAGATCCGAAATAAGCTACGAGAGATACGGCTTAATATTAGGGATTATAAAGAGATAATATTATTAGATATTGCTAGTATTAAGTACGATATTATCCTAGGGATAAAATAGCTAGGATAATATAACCCCGAAATAGATTAGAAGGCGCGAATTCTTAAATTTCCTAATTACAATTACGGGAACGCGGAAGGTCGATTACCTTTAAATATACTAGTCGCTAAGGCGATTTAGGTGCGACCGTAGGGCCGGATACTAGCAGGTACTAGCGAAGAGCTACTCTCGGAATACTAAGATTTTAAGGATCTATTTAAGGAGAGAGAAGAAGAGGCTACTCTACCTAAATATAAGCCTTAGGACTACAAGATTCCTATTAAAGACGGTAAGACCCCGAACTATTATAGTAGGCTAATACCTCTCTTAAAGAAGAAGGAAGACTTTCTTAAAGACTATATTAAGAAACACCTCGCGAAGGGGTTTATAAGACCTTCTAAATCGTTAATAGCGTATAGTATACTATTCGCGCCTAAGAAGAACGGAGGACTTAGACCTTATATTAACTATCGAAAGCTTAACGCGATTACGAAGAAGAATCGCTACCCGCTACTACGGATTAACGAACTATAAGACCGACTCCTAGAAGCTAAGTAGTTTACTGTAATCGATATTAGGGACGCTTACTATCGAATACGTATAAAGAAAGGCGAAGAATAGAAAACGGCCTTTAGAACTAGATAGGGACTCTATAAGTATTAGGTAATGCCCTTCGGACTAATAAATACACTAGCTACCTTTTAAGAACTTATTAACGATACACTAAGAGAATATTTAGATACGTTCTATTTAGCGTATTTAGACAACGTACTAGTATTCTTCTAGACCTATAAAAAGCACGTATAATATATTAGAAAGGTATTATAGAAGCTTCGCGAAAAGAATCTTCTAGTTAAACTTAGTAAATACGAGTTTTATAAATATAGTATTAGCTTCCTAGGCTATACTATAACGGAAAATAGACTCGGGCTAGACCCGAAAAAGATCGAATCTATTAAGAAATAGCCTTAACCTAATAACGTTAAGGACGTTTAAACCTTCCTAGGGATAATAAATTACTATTAAAGGTTTATTAAGGGATTTTTAGGGATAGCGGCCCCCCTTACGGCGCTAATACGAAAAGACGCTACCTTTAACTAGGGAAGAAACGAGAACGAAGCCTTTAAGGAGCTAATATAGCGATTAGTTACTACACTAATCCTCGCTATCTTTAACCTAGAAAGAGAGATTATCCTAGAGACGGATATATCGGACTATACTATAGGGGTATACTTAAACTAAAAGGGAAACGACGGAAAACTTAGAATAGTAGCCTACTACTTAAGAAAAATAATAGGACCCGAGCTAAACTATAATATCTATAATAAAGAACTATTAGCTATTATTAAAGCATTAAGGGAATAGAGAGTATATCTTAAAGGATTAAAGTATTTAATATAGATATATACGGACTATAAGAACCTTCTCTATTAGACGATAATAAAACAGCTAAATCGAAGATAAGTTAGATAGGCTAAAGTACTAGCTTTCTATTTATTCTAAATATATTACGTCCGAGGAACTAAAAACGCAAGAGCGAACGCTCTAAGCCGAAGACTAGACTATAAATACGAAACTAAACTAGGAAAAGCATCGATACTGTATTTATAATAAAACAAGCTTATCTATCACTAACTACCGCTAGAAATACTAGCGCACGTTAACGTTACCCTAATAGAAGAATAAAAGAAATAAATTATACGAGATAGGTATAAACTAAGAATAGTAGAATACTCCGGTATTAATAAGATATTAGAACTAATTATAAGAGATTTCTAATAGTAAGGAATAAGAAAACAAGTAGAAGAATATATAAGGAATTATAACGTCTGCGCTAGAATAAAGGCGGTAAGATATAAGCCTTATAGAAAACTACAAGCACTAACACCACTAATAGGGGTATAGGAGGAAGTTATAATGGACTTTATAGGACCCCTACCGATATTAAGAGACCCTGCGATAAAAAATAGGTACGATATAATCTATATTATTATAAATAGATTAATAAAATATACGTACTTTATACTAATTACGATAAAAACAACCGCGGAAGAACTAGCGTATGTATTTATAAGATACGTGTTTTTATCTTATAGAATGCTAACTAAGCTAGTTATAGATAGAGATAAGATATTCCGATTAAAGTTCTAGCAATCTCTAATAGACTAGATAGGAGTAAAAAATAAACTATTAACGGTATTTTACCTATAAACTAACGGGTAAATAGAAAGAACTAATTAGATACTAGAGTAGTATCTAAGAGCCTATATTAACTATTAATAAGATAATTAGGTTAAACTACTACTACTAGTATAAATTTCCTATAATAACTTAAAGGCTATTATAGGAATATTACCTTTCTATATAAATTACGGAATACACCTAAATATATATAGTAAACTATAGAATATAAGGCCTAAAGTAAAACGAGCTACTATTAAAGTAGAGAATTTAAAGAAATTACATAAACTACTAAATAAGGAACTATAAAAAATTATAGAAAAAATAATAGAGAAGATAAATAAAGAAAGATCTAAAGGACTAGACTTCTAGGAGGAGGAGAAGGTCTACCTTATCCGAAAAAATATAAAAACTAAAAGACTAAACGATAAACTAGATTATAAGAAATTAGGACTATTTAAAATTAAAAAGAAGATAGGACTAGTAATATATAAGCTTTAGTTACTAGTAGATATAAAGATATACTCGGTCTTCTATAAATTACTCCTTAAAAAGGCTTCTTAGGAAACTAACACCGTTAAAATAATACCTATAGACCTAGAAGACTCTAAGTTCTATAACGTTAAGGCTATTATTAATACTAAGAAAATAAAAGGAAAAATATACTACCTAATTAAATAGTTAGGATACGATTCATTAGAAAATATATAGGAACTAAGGGAGAATCTCTTACTAGAAACGCTAAGGGTCTTCGTAAAGAAACCTAGGAAGAAGCTACTACCCCTAGTAACTACCCTATGCGACTTCCGGTACGATAGGTACTAGGTATACGTATATAACAAGTGCCTAACTGTAAGAGAAAGGCCTAGATAAGTCCCGAACGCCCGGCTCGGTATAGGCTAGGAGGATTGCGGTAGTATCTCACCCTAGTCCAGCTGCTAGATATAGAACCTATAGTCTAGCTAAGATAAGTTTCTATCGCCTAGCGCGATCTTCTATTCGTTAGGCACCTTCTTAAAGACACTTAACGCAAGTATCTTACGTTTTAATATCCGATCGGTTCGGTTATCTAACTCGGCGATCGACTCTTTAATCCTAGCCTACTCCTACTCGGCTGCGGTAAGGGTAGCCCGAAGCCTAGTAATCTCTAATAACTTTTAGTAACGCTTCTTTTACTCCGCCTTTTTCAGCTCCCTTACCTTTCGCAACTCCTTTAAGGAAAATAAGCCGTTATATTTTCGGTGGTTTAGGATACACTCGGCGCACTTTACCGACTGCTCTCGAGAATAATAACACTCAACACTCGCGTTAATACACTAAGTGCACGATACTATAGCCTTAACGTCTAAGGAGATAATATATAACGCAAGCTCACGATTACGGTCTGATTTAGATCTTTTAGGCTTAGACGACGAGGGCTTACGCTTTCGTTTACTAAGGACCTGCGGCATGGTTAGCTATAAGGAAGAAGAGGAACGAACCGCCGGAACTAACTTACTATTTATATACTTACGCGGACGCAGTAAGGCTAAGGAGGGGAAAGTGTTACGACTTAGCCGTCTGCGGCTATAACCACTAGGAGAAAGAGGAAAGTATAGCGGGCTACCACGTAACCGCCTAAAAAGGAAATACCTAGTAAGTTAGAAAGATAGAATAGATGTTACTATCTTACTAACTAACCACACAGTTCTTCCTAATAAGGAAAGAGGGAACAACTATATAGATCACGAGTTTCCTATATTCATAGCACACGTAGTTAACTTAAGTATATAATCCGATACTTAATCGAGTTCCTACGAACCTCTATTCTAGTTATACTATATCCCCTTTCCTTAAAAGACCCAACTTAGTAGGCCGTAACGCATCGTCGTGGACGGTTTATAACAAATAATAAGTACCGGAAAGGGGCTAATAATATTATAGCGGATGCTATTAGTTAACGCCCCGATTAGATAGAAGAAGGCCTACGAAATATAACTATTCTTCCCTCCCCCGGAATAGAGAAGGTAGCCTACTTATATTTAGTAAAAGGGTATAATAAAGACGACTAGGCCGCCTATATAAGGAGGTTCCTCGCGGAAGGCGTAGAACCACCCGCGACTATCGCTAAAAACGTAAAATTAATAAAATTTACGTTTTCTTACGGAACTAATAGAGAGAATCTCTACCGCATCGAAGATAACTAACTATCTCCTTATATCCCCTACGTAGCCCGAGCCGATTTCCTAGAAGACCTACACTCCTATTATAGTTATCTAGGGTTCCCCGGCCTAAAAGGGGTTACTAAGGGGCGTAAATAGTAGTATAATATTAAAAGAGATATTAAGAACTATATACGCATATGCCTCTAATACTAGTATAGCTAACGGTTCTATCCCTCTTAAGAACCGGAAAACCCTTAGGTTCTAATAACGAGCGAACTCGAACTATTCGATCGATAGGCTATCGACTTAATTAGCCCTCTACTATAGATACCTAGAGGCAACCGTTAGATTTTAACCTACGTAGAATACCTTACTACGTAGCCGGTAGCTATCTCTCTAGCTAATACTTAAGCTAAAACGGTAGCTGCCGCTCTATACGACTATATTACGATAGTATATAGACTACTAAAGAAAATATTATTTGATAACGGTAGTAACCTAGCGGGATAGGTATTATTAGATTACCTAAAGATCCTCGCGGTTCGCTACCGGTTCACTATACTATACTACCTAAGAACTAATAGAAAGGTAGAAAATCTAAATAGGTTATTAGGTAATATCCTTACTAAGATATTAATCGATAAACCTATTAGGATTTAGAATTAATTCCTATAGCAAGCTATCTTTACTATAAGAGTTAGAATCCACAGCGGGATAGAGTAATCCCCCTATTTTCTACTATATAGTCGCTACCCTCGCCTACTAACGGATAAGAACGATCTATAACCCCTATTAGTAAATAGGTAGAACGAAGATTAAGTGATCGCGCGAGTAAGTGCGATAAAACACGCTCGAATTAAAGTAAACCTTAAATTATTAGAAAAGGCCGAGAAGAGCCGGAAGATTCGTGCTAAACGCGTAAAATTATACGATATTACGGAAGGAGATTAGGTTCTAGTAAGAGCTAAAAGCCGAAATAAGTTTAAACCTTAATAGTACGGACCTTATAAGGTGCTATAGAGATACTACCTAGGGACCTATATCTTAGCCTAACCTAATAGCTAAGTAGTAAAGCTGCTCGTTAACGGATAGAGACTAGTAAAAGTAAACGTAAAAGAAGAAGATATTAAGATATTATAGAGCTCTTCTAAGCTCTAGGTATCCCTACGTTAAAGAGGGATTAAGTTAATAGAAGCTTCGCTAGAAGTCGAAGCCCTACTATAAGAAAAGGAACGTAAAGTTCCTTCTTACGATAAATTAGCAGCTATATCTACTACTAAATAGAAGAAGCTATTCTTAGACGGAAATGCGATAGAAGTAGGAGGCGATATTAACTAAGAAGAGGTTAACGCCCTATAGAGAGGTATTTTAGAGGGTATTAAGGACTAGAGATAAGAGCGGAATAATAGGAGCTCTATGCTAAACGATACTGCTGCTGCCGTTTTATAGACGTAAGCTAAAGCGGACTTATTCGAAGACGCTATAGAAGAGCTGTAGGAAGACTCGTTATAGAAGAACGAGGGATACTAAACGGAGCCTATTATACCGATAGAATCTAATAGAATAGTACCTCTAATTACGGAATAACCGCTAAGCCTATAGGAAAATATAAATATACGATAACTTCTAGAGGAAGTAATAGATATTAATATAACTATATCCTTTACGAACGGAGGAGATATTACTACGGTACAGCTAGCGGAATAAGAATAACTAACCTCGGAAACACTAGAACGAGGTGATAAACTACGGAATAGTAATAGATAAACTAATTAGTAGAAAGAAAAAGATATTAGCTTATTAAAACGGACGAGGCCCTCTACTAGATACGGCTTACGATAACGACCTAGGAAAATTAGGCTAGAAGACTAA
>AMYF01000005.1:0-282139 GCA_000315175.1 Herpotrichiellaceae sp. UM238 | reverse complement strand
ATTAAAAAGAAAAATATAATAAAAACTAGGTAGTAGAGGGGAATAATAGGAAATAAAGAATAAAATTTAATAATAATAAGAATAGAAAAGGCAAAATTAAAGAATAATATAATAAGGAAAAGGAAAATTAAGAGAATAAACAGATAAAAGAAATAGGGAAAATATTTAGAAAAAACTAAATAGAGGGATATACTCTAGTAATTCGGTCCTATAGAATTACGGAAGTTTAAGGACTACTACGAAAAGAATTTTATACGGATCCCGTAAAATTACGGAACTTTAAAGAATATTAAACGAAAAAGAACGGATCGTACGAGAACGAGCGAAATACAGAAACTTAAGGAACACTAACGGAAATATTAGAGATAAAGTCTATAGTTAGATTTACGGAAATCTAAGGAATATTAAAGAAAAAGGAGGTAAAAACGTCCGCGAAGCTATACTATAGAGAATTACGGAATTTTAAGGAATATTAAGTAAAAATAAGGAAAAATAAGGAAATATAAAATATAGAAAAATACGGGAAAAGAAAGAGAATATAGTAATCTTATTATCTATTTTACTACTAAGTTCTACTTTAAAAGTATTATTATTTATAAAAGCTTATAAGTCGTACTAGCTTATAAGTCAAACCTCTTCTTAAGTATTAGCAACTTAATCTTATTAAAACTACTAAAATTATAGGAATTTACGGAACTTTACTATTATCTATAGTACTCTTAAGTACTATTTACTATTATTACTATTCTAAATCTTATTACGAGCAAGACTAGACCTCTTTCGAGACGATATCGATCCTACTAACTTAGCCTTTTGCTTTTTAGCACGTCGTCGCTGCTTCTTCTTAGTATTACGCCTCTTAACTTCTGATTAATATTAGCGCTAAAAAATACGGAAATTTATAGAATACTATACTTACCTACTTAGACGTCCGGTAAACTATACTCTAAAGCGCTTTTACCCTAGATGCAATTAGCGCATGCTAGTATTTAATTAGCTAAAAAATTACGGAGTATTACGGGACTTTTTATATACCTCTATAATAAACACTAGAACTAGTAAAAAAATACTCTTTAAATGAACTATTTCCTTTTACGTAAGATATATATATGCTACCGCCCTTATACTCGACTTTACCCTTAACCTATACTAAATAAGCTTCACCTTAGATCTTATTAAACGCCTTTATATCCTATATAGTAGGCTCGACTTTAAATCTTAAATATTAGCTATATTTTTACGTAAAAATACGAAAACTTACGCTTCTTTATCTTAATATTTCGCTTTTTATACTAGAATAAAGACTTAATTTTCGGTCTTCGTTTTATCTTCGACCCTACTAGTAATCTATCTAATTTTATAGGAGTTTACGGAATATCGACCTTAGGTGTAGGAGCCTAAGTTCTATTAGTATAAGGTGCAGGAGTTTATAGCACTTTAGCTGCTTATTACGCTTCTTACGCTCGATTGCTACGTTAACTAGGTATATTAGAGAAATTACGGAACTTTACGGGACTTTAAGGTACTATAAAGCCCTAATTATTAGAATATAGATATCGTTGCGAACTTACCTTCTAAGGCGATATACCAGAATGAAAATAAGTGATAAGAAAAGGTGAAAGAGGTTGCGTTGTAAAAGGATTATTACTAATGTAGGGCCCAGCCCCCCGATTATTACGCTACTAGTGCAAACGAAAATTACGAAAAGTTAAGGTGGTGGAGGATGTTATATTACGCTTAGCGCGTATTATTTTATACTTAAAGCGGCCTTACTAAGCGCTTATTTCTAGTTTAGACAATTATATATTCCTTATCAGATTTCATAAAGCTTGAGACGCCACGAGGCTGATGCAAAAAGGAACGGCATTATGGTCAACTTTAGGGCGAAGAACAACAACTGCAAGCAGGAGTACCTAATCTCGCACAAACTACATCTGTCGACATAGTAGGTAGCGGTTTCAATCCGTGTTTGAGTCGTCCAATCGCGTACTTGCCAGAAAAGGTTTCGTTGCACTTTTGACGAGTCAATCCCAACAGGCACCTACACAGAAAGGACTCCACAAAGATGCCATCACTGCCTCACGCCTTGACTTTCTCGACGTGGTTATCTTGGAATGTCGATAGACTAGCTTCTGGGGTACACGTTATGCCGTCACAAAGAGCAACGATCTGTCGCCAAAGCGTGTCGGACGGCTCACGAAGCTTGCGGTCATTTGCTCCCTTTCCACTCGTCTTCGTTGTGTCATAGGGATCTTTCCAGAGTCCTGGTTACGTTTTCTGGTCATGTTGCAGGATGGTCATGAGCCAGCAAGTCTTTGCTCATTCATCACATATTTGCGTGACCAATGACGTTGAGAAGAAGCGCGATCAGGGTATCTTAACTCTTATCTCCAGATCATGGCCAAGATAGATCTCACATCTCGATAAACTGTGCAAGTCTTGTTCATCAGGACAAAAGTCCACCACACGATCCACCTCTCCACAATTTTACACAGGTCTTAAACATCACGCAAGTCAGTCATCTCAGCTTGCTGACTTTCCTGCTCGCTGCAACCGCCATCTCAGTCCACGCCACCGATTGAACCTAAGACGTGAAAGTCAAATGGTGTACTTCGCAACACGAAGACGCGAACCGCTTCGAAGTGGGTACAAAACAAGGCAAATGCATCAACTCGTTGCCCGAAAGACGTGAAGAACGTTGTTGGGAAAAGGGCAGCTCTCTCCAGGTAAGTTAAGAGTCTGTCAACGTAGCAGCAGTAGGCATATGTGCTATTTGTACTACCAAATTACGGCCGCTACGGCGTCTGGTGCTGGGCGTACGAAGACGGGACGTGCAACGCAATATGGTAAGTAGACGGAAGCTACGTTTGAGAACGACGAAAGAGCACCCATCATCAATCCGCCTGGCTTCAACTCCTGGGACTATCACTGGTATTTTCGAGCATCCGTGTGCAACAAGATTTGGTATGTCTCGCTGCCTGCGTAGTGGCTCTGAAAATAAGTTGTAACGGCAAAATGCGACAGAGCGCGAAATTGCCGAGTTTTATTAGCACATAAATAGAAACACCATTGTGAGCCGTCCTCAAGACGACCTTGCATTCGAATCCTTTCGTATGTCACTCAAGCATTCAGAGAAACTTCTGCTTGTCCTCCTGCCGTTCTACCTCCGAGCCCCATAATCAATGAGGCGGCAGGTGTAGATGCTTCCATCGTCCCGCCGAGTCTGATAGTCCATTAAAAACCGGTGCCAGAACGCCTTTGGAGCCTAGGTATCCCAAAACATCGAATGCCACTCACTATCTCTGCCCCACCAACCACTAATTTGCCATGTGTATAGGTACAATGATCGAGGAGATTCATTTGACGTGGGTGAGTGAGTCTGCTCCTCCACCTCAGACATTCACTGGTATTAGATCAGATCATTGTTGATGAATTGCAGCTTTTCGCACAGCCAGGCGTCGTACTGTTATGTATACGCACATCCGGCACGAGACCGTACGCTGTGCACCTAGGAGGTGAACATGAAGACGGGGCGAATGACGCGCTCGAATGTTGCAATAGAGAATGGGATTGGAACTGGTTCCGGGGACATAAGTAGGGCTAGGGTGTCTCGGCGTGGTGCTCAACCGGCAGTGCAGGTCATACTGGCATGTTGAAGAGTTGAATTAGTTATCTTGCAAGTGGCAATAGCGATGAATGTCATGATGAGGAGCTTGACCTGATGTAGACAGCTAGCAAGTCGATAGTTGCCTTACCGCCTTGTTGTCACCTCTGCGCTGCTGAGGCTGGGAGCGTCATAGACTAAGATTGTTGGTGTTCCTGATAAGCAATTCCACTTCATCCACTCAACGCCGCACACCACGGCATTTTTGCGCAGGGACAACCTCCACCTATCTCCAGTAGACGTTTCGCATTTATCTCCATCAAACACCTCGTCTGACTAGCCCAGTTCCAAATTTCTCTCCTGCCCTACTAGCTCAGTTCTCCTTCGAACCCTTCTTCTTGTGCTTAAAGTGAAACTCCCGCTTCTCCCAACCCGTCCACTCTTCCTCGCCGTCTCCGCCTGCACCGCTGGAGCTAGAAATTGATCTTACTTGGTGATTGCTGCTTTTGTTGACGGGAATCATCTGCCAAGCGCTGTTGGTGTAAAAGGTGTCGCTGGGAATTAATTGATGCGAAGAGTCGGCGGCAGCGGCAGCGGCAGCCAGTTGCTCTTGTTGTGCGAGCTGGCGTGCGAGAACTTCTGGTGGGGGTGGTGGGGGTGGCGGCCAGTCGTCGCCAGGGATAGGCATTGTGTTTGTTCGTTCGTTCGTTGGTTAGAGAGAGTGTATTGATTGAATGCGTCCGAATTTTGAGCGTGCTTAATTGCCGGAATGGAGTATAGTTACTTTCTCAGATGGGAGAGAGGGAGTTCAAAACTTGTAGACCGGAGGACTAGCGAGAAATTGTGAAGCTGATGTGGTACGCCCTTGGTGAATTGTTGGCTGTCAACAGGGCTGGAATCCCGTGATATTGGCAACAACGACGCCCTACACATCGCTGCGTGATGCAGGGTGCGTGTGGGTAGCCGTTAAGACGTCTCTTGCTTGTCATGTCCCCGTGCTTGTTCTCGCTGTGTGCTTCGTGCGCTCCCCAACAATCGCGGCCTTTTGCAAGTCTTCGTTGCAGCCAGTCTCCATACGCCTTCATTGAACTCTTTCTTGAGATTCGAGTGATGTTGACTCGCCAGACCCTTCACGATCACTGCTTCACCTCGTTTCATCCCCCTTGCACGACGAAAGCCTCCAAGCTCCCAATCACCTCCTTGCCAACCTCACTCAACACAACCTTAATCACCTCAGTCAATACAGCCCTCTTAAGCCCACCAACCTTCGGCCTCCAAACTCCAGGCACAACGTCCCAGTCATTCCCACCCTCAGTCCTCGGCACACCCTTGAACGTATCCCTCGCACTCGTTTCCAGCATGCGGATTGCCAACACGCTCACGACGTCACCCTCGCTGCCTGCTCTCCCAATGCTAACAGCCAGAACCCCATCTGCAACCGCCAGTTCCGTCCCACTTGGATCAAATACCACGTTCTCTCCAACAACCATAACCAGCAACGTCACAGGCGGCACACCGGCAGCAAGATATTTGACCTTTCCTGGCTTCCCATAGAGATATACACTAGCCGCCCAGTCATCATCCGCAAGCGGATCTTCCTCGCCCTCACTCTTCAGCCGTGGTATCCTTGTATCCCGTAGCGCAAGATGTATAGCCATGCTCAGCAGCGGCAGCGGGTAACTTCCAGCCGCTGACCCTTCGGGCGGGGAAATGAGAACGACATCGACGTGGAGTCGCCAGTGCCACCGGGTATTGATTACTAGGGCGTCTTGTAGACTTTTTGCCGCGGTGTCCGAGGGCGTATACGTAGAGGATAACGAGGGCGCGACAAGAACCTCTCTCAGCATCTCTTCCAAAAACACAAGGCCCTGGTCGTCGTCTCTTAGACCTGGTAACGTGAGACTTAGACTGATCCAGCTGGCTTTGCCTTGTGTCCTGCTTTTGTCCTGCTTTTCTTCTGTACCAGTCATTTCCGCATCGTCCTCTGCTCCAATCATATTGCTCCGCACCTGTGTCGTCCTTTCAACCTCAGCTCTCACGCCCACGACTGCCTCCCTGCCATCGGCAAAGCCCACGTGGGCGCTCCCCATCGTGTTGGGTAGGACATTTGTCTCGGCGCTGAATGGTCGGAAGTCTGTTGCTAGTCGAGCATCGGGGCGGATCGGTGGATGCGAGGAGAGCGAGGAATGAAGATACGAAAGCTCTGCTGGGGAGAGCTGCGATATTGAGCTTGAGGAGGGCATTTTTGGTGGTAAGCGGGCAGTATTTCACGGGGGAGGAGGGGGAATTGTCCGATAGCCTCAAGATGGTCGATGCTGAAAGACCGTTTGGCTGTGAGAACGTGCTGGACTACAAAAAGAGCGGCTGAGCGGCCGAGCCAGCTCTAGGGGAGTGATGGCAGGTTCAATCCGAGTATCTGTCTTGCCTCATTTCGAAGAATGTTTGAACTGGACCGCTCTGACGATTATGTCCTGATCGTCATATAGACAGTTGAAGCCTAAATTACCAGGCAGCAAAGACGTTCGAGGCATGTCAGGTATCAGAAATGACAGCTTCTGACTGTTGCGAAAGGTAGAAGATATGTTATTCAACTACATAATGTTGAAAGTATTGAAGACAAAGCTCTGTTCTAGAATCCCATGCATATGATCATCCAAGTCCAATTCTATCTATCCTCAATCCCAATGCCATCCACACCACCGACAAGCTTGGTCTTGCCAGCCTTCGCACCATATACCATCTCCATGAGCTTGCTTTTCTGCTTCTCTCTCACGTCTCTGAGGTAGTCGTACGTACCTTCCAAACCACGTATCTGCTGCCCGACGACACTAGCATTCTCGATAGACACAGAATCATTCCTCCTTACCAAAGGGCTAACGAGCTTCCTCCTTAGCGTTTCCAGGTTGACCTTGAGTGTTTGCAATCGTCCATGATGTTCCATTATCAGATGTTTGTTGCTGACAGTTCTCGACCGCACAGTCGCAAGTAGCTGTTTGTTCTTTTCGTACTTTCTCAATGCAGCAGCGTTGGCCCCAACCAAGCGTGTCCACAGCGAGGACAACAAATCATTCTCAAGACGTTCCTGCGTATCTGTTTCCCTCACTACCGTCCTCTGCAAGTTCAAAAACTGCCGGTCGATTGTCTCAAACAGCGCGAACAACGCAGTCGAGTGCGTGAGCTCACTGTTTATCGCCTCCTCTAGCACATTGAGAAACTCGTGAAATGTTCTTGTCATCATGGCTCTCGTCCTCTGCGGCGAGCTCGATCCGAAGATGTCGGTCAGCATCTTGCCTAGCGGAGTCGGTCCTCTATCACCCTCGAGGAGTCCGCCTCGATTCAGCAAGGCATGAATACGGTCAAATATGACGCCTGACAGTGCTGTGCCTCCGGGTGTATTAAGACCTGCGAGTTCCCTTTTGGACCAGTCCATAACAAGCAGAATGCTGTCCACATCCGAGTCCACATCGGCGAAGAAGCGCGTCAGCTCAAGGCCGAGAGTTTTGAGGCTGTCGGACAGCTCATCCAGCGATCTGACTATGATGGGAGCCGACGTCATGTTTGCGGCTCTCACTGATTCACCCAGATCCCACACGGCGACGCTCGTCTCTTGCAGGGCTGTTATCTGTCCATAGCCATTCTCAGAATAGAAGATTAGCGGCTCGAAAGACTTTGCCAAAGTCGACAATTTGACTAGATCTGGGACTGGCGGAGGATTCGGAGGCACGAGGATCACCCGAAGCATTGATGCGGATAATATCGCGATCAGTATCGACATCATGGTCGATTTCCATGTCTTCGTCGCTGCGTCAAATTTGTTCTTCACTAGGTTGATGATTGGGACGAAAGGCTCCCGATGCTGGACTTCTGCTCGCATCGCAAACCGGATATAGTTGTTCTGGTTCTCCTCATTTGGCTTCTGCACGAACGCTCTCATCATGTTTTCTGGCGGTTCTTCCGGCTCGGGCGACCGGCCTTTAAGGGGGGAATCCGTGCTTGGAGGTAACGGAATGTTTGCTGCAATTGTGATATCATTATCGTCTTCTTGCGCATCCTGGTACTCTGGACTCGTCTGTCTCGACCGCGAGGGGCTTATTGGTGGTCTGAGATGAGGTACTCTTGAGTAGGGGTCCTGTCTAAACCATGAGCTGGCGTTCGACATTCTCTGCTGTGCTCGGAAGCCGGGCGGGCTCCATGGTGTATTGCTCGACGATCTGTCATCAGCTTCTGATTCATCTTGTTCTGATCTAAAGCCAGAATGCTGCATGCCGAAAAGGTACAAGTCAGCCTCACTCAATCAGGTATCTAAGCAACTGTCTCGCCGTGCGCTGGCGGGATCTGGTTCTCCCCGGATCTGCTTACCTGTGAAGGAATATCAAACATTGGTGATCGTTGGGTAGCAAAATCCTCTTCCGATGCGGCCAAGGACACGTCGTCGTTAAAAGGTTCATCAAGGTGAGGCATCATTGCAGCCATCGTGTCTTAGGCCGCTTACCATGTGTACAATCTCAAAATGCGATCAGAGGCAGGAGCATGGGACAGAAATAGGAAGGTGGGGAGGCTGGTCCTGTAGACGTGGCCGGCACTGCAAAGATACTTGACCTGGCCAAACGACGGCCACTGTATCACGGACAACGTTCTTGATGTATGAGTGGCTCAGTGATAGAGAAGTTCACCAGAATGATGATGGTGAAATGATACCGATACATGAATGGCTGAGAGTGCGCAATCGTACTTAGCACAATACTTGAAGTCGTCAATGCAGGAACAGGCTTGCCCAACCCCTTCCGTCGTCCACGTCTCTTGTGGACAGGCGCTGCATTAGATCATCGTCCGGCGACGGTCTGGATGAATGAGTGGAAAAGAGGAAGGCTGGGACAGCGGAGATGCCTGAACACCGAGCTAGTAGTGCGTAGCGTGTTTTGGATTAGCCAATAGGATTGATGAAGTAAGCCAAGGGAGGCGTGTTTGAAGCAAGGATCACCCCGTGGTTCTTTCTCTGAAGCTGGCGGTCGAGCTCTCGGAACACGCATCATGATGTATGGAGGACACAGCCGGCAACGCGCTCGTCTAAGTGCTTGCAGGACAAACCTTGAACAGAGAAAGCGACCTGGAAAGTAAGGCAAAGAAAAAGGGCCTTTGGGAATGTACGGAGAAGAGTACTTGAAATTATGAGTGCAATGGCATCTTTTCTTCCACCGCCTGTATCTGCGCCATCGTTCGCTGTCTTTATTTACAACCAAACCATAACCCAAGGATTCGTTCGCAAGAGATGCTTAAGGAAAAGCATTCACGTCGTCAAACCCACATCGTAGGTGAAGAGATAGTGTAGGTGTACAGGTGGCCGAACGGTATAGATTCTGAATCTTGCCATTCCTCGCTAGGTCATGGTGGATCAAGGTGAATGTAGATAGTCAGATTTATCGTTTACTTGGTTTCCTCTCGCAACCATGTAATCAGATCATTCCTGTCCTTGCCCTTCTTTAAACCACCGAAGGCCATCTTGGTGCCTGGAATGTATTTCTTGGGGTTCTCGAGGTACTCGAACTGTGGCAAGTAAGCGATCTGCTGCGAAACTGCTTCGAGTGGGAATGCTTACCAGAGTGTCTTCCTTCCATGTAATGCCTTTTTGCTTATTGGCGTCGGTGTATGAGAAGCCCTCGACCTGACCGGTCTTCCGGCCGAAGAGACCGTGTAGGTTTGGACCAATCTTGTTGCCCTCGGACTCAACGACAGAGTGGCACTGTGCGCATCTTGTCTTGAAGAGGTTGGCACCCTTCTTGACATCGCCTGTTGAAATGATCAGTAAGACAATTTCCTCCAACGTTTGTGGCGCAGTGTATCATTGAACAGAGCTTCATGTCTTCAACCAACGAGAACGCCACGATCTAACATCTAGTTGATCACCGCCACCCCGAACGCACAGCAGAGTTGATCGCCTCGAATGTTTTCTGAGCCGCCGATATGCCACGAAGTGTTCGAAGGGCCTCAACGAAAACGCTGCCTGGTACACCATTGGAACCTCCTCTTTTGATTGTCAGAGACAGCAAGGCTCGAATAAAGTAGCGTGGCGTCTATCGTAGGCCCTACCTGGCTTCCGCTGCTTACGTAGGACCGGACAGCTGGCATGCTTCGAGGCTAGGTAAGCAGCTTCCTGAACATCTCTGGCTCGATCATCTCTCGAATCCTAGCTCTTCGAGAAGTTTGCTAGAGGATAGGACATGCGCTGTACTGAAGAAAAAAGCTCTGGTACGATGATATCAGACTGCCCTGGATTGCTACGTACCGTCCTTGAAAGAGTCGTCCTTGCCCATTTTGACTTGAGTAGATACTTGGAAAGACAAACTGATGAACTTGCGACACTCCGACAAGATAACCGCAGGTTGTATAAAGCTTTGAGGGTGTCGATGTGTTGAAATAAAGATGGATTGGATCGAGGCAAAGAATGAAAAGTTGCAGTGCTCGGTGCTCTGGCTTCTATGACATCGGCTAACTTTACGCAGCCATCTAGCTCCATCGAGCTCTACTTTCCGAATCCCCTACACCCAATCATTTATCTCGTTTTGTCAACAAACGCCATCCTTACACCCGCCATACCTGTAATTTATCCTTCATCCAGCCCATTTGCGCGTTGCATTCGTTCCTGACTTTCTAGCATTACTCTATTCTGCATCTGCCTTGGTCTGTGGTTTGCACATTTAGTCATTGTTCTTGTCTTCAAGAATGTCTATATGGCCATGGGATGATGCTCTTGCATTTCAAGCGCTTATTTTGTGAGGCTCAACAACAAGAAAATCAGATGCGCGCTCTAGTCTGCAAAAATTTCGGTGGAGAGCTGGGGCGTGAGCATTGAGCCCGAGCCACTGTGGCGACAACCTCTTTCCACGGGCGTTTTCGGGATGACTCGGAGGTTTCGCTGACTGCAATTCCCTCAAGGGTATCCCTTTTGTGGCTCCTCGACAGTCTGAGGTTGGAAAAAGCAGTTTTCTTCTCACGTGCTGCTATCGACAACATCATCACCTGTATCAGATGGGGTGCAACGCCCCAGTACAATACAGACGTATCAGTACCAGTTTGGCGCAAGGCATAACTTGCCGATTCGACAATACGGCAAGAACCTCCAATTTCGTCATCGTGCATGCGACCCAAAAGTCGGGCTTGTTCTCCGCAACGACAATCTTGCAGCTTGCTTGAACCCAATCGTAATACAGCTGAACTCATTTATTTCAGTGGCTCCAACGAATATTATAGCGGATCTGAGGCTGTCCAGCCTGGCAGCCGACAACGACCAGTGCTTTGGCCGACAAATCGGGGTGTCCCAATATCTTTGCTGTAGCGTACCGTCCAGACGCACCCGCTCGTGGAAACCAGGCCACAACATTGACGCTGATCTGCTCAAGAAAATTTCATGTAAAGTATTGTTCGGAAGCTGTCGAGCGCTTTGAGACTCGCATCAGGACTCGAAGTATCTTAACCAATCTGCCGCCATTTGCATTATGTCGGACTGTAGAAGTGTGTCAAGAGCTTCCATGTAGTGCATTGACCACGGAGAAGGATAGTGTTCCGCATAACGGTGAGGCTCAACACGTGCTCTGGGCACATGCTGCAGGTTCGAGTACTCCAATCCCGCATCCAGTGAGCTTCCAGTAGCAACTATGTTCTGAACACCTACCAGGAGTGGCAAGCTAGCTCTGGCTACAACACCGGCAATGTAAATGATTTTCTTCTGTGATATGCCATAAATGGAAGCAGAAACCAGACAAACAAGCTTGAGCTTCTCAAGCGATACCCACGAGACCTGTTCTCAAGACCCTATGCACAAGAACTGATCGAGGTAAGTGAAAGTCTTTTACCTGTGCTAGTCGCAATCCTTCCATAATTTGAACTGAAATGACATCTTTGACGCCGAATCTCTCGGGAACTCTGCGATTCCCAGGATTAACGCAGAAATATGCATCCTCGTGGTCACCATTTGCTACCATCCACTTTCCAATCTGCTATTTATCCTTCGCAAGACAGTCAGGCCTGTTTCTTCCCTCGACCCAGTCTGCCAAGATCCATACAACAACCCGCTTCTCCTCAAAATAGTCGTGTTTCCAGAGAAGTGGATTCTCATTGTCCAAGCGATCGAGGGCAGTCATAAAGAACGCGGCACGAACAACGACAATCTCATAGGCATCTACGAGCTTGCGCTAATCATAGCACAATCCCCGAAAAGTTGCCCAATCAACTCTTTGTTGTTAGATACCTTGAGGATATCGTCTCCCGTAGTGCCATCGCCGACGATAAGAAGAAAGAGCTCATGGAGACGCTAGAGCGAATTGAGCAGCTTGTGAAGAGACAACACGAGAGCACGGCGAAGATGAAGAGGGTGAAAAGGGTGAGCCAGGAGCTTGCTGAAGGCAAGAAACGCGAATTTCAGCAGAACGAGAAGGTAGGCTAAGTAATTGTAGGCGGACCTGACGGCCGGTGCCATGGAATTCCGTCGCAGGATTGTGTAGCGCGCCGTGAGAAGGTTTACGCATCCTCGCGGAGCCTCGCAGCCTGTCTCGCACGGAATCCGCGCTGCATTCGGACTGTGATTAGTTTGCAACAGACCTGTAATGCCCAAAGAAGGCTCAAAGGCAACTTCTCCTGGGGGAGACCAAGGGTGCCGAAACACAGCCACACTTGCAAAGAGTCAAGGTTCAAGAAACAACTTCTATCTCTCGTTTTCACAGGAGACTTCGCTTCTATTAAGTGTACGTTTCTAACTTGCCGTGCTCAGTACGTCGCCATTCGATCATCTAGACCATTGTATCATAAAAGCCATCAATCATCTCATGCCTCCTGACCGCATGCTCCCAGTCCGCGTAATCAACCCCCGGTTTTCCCGTCGCAAAGGCCTCGTACAACCTCCCAATATTCTGCCCCTGTTCCGGCAAGCTCGTCCACCTCTCACCACCCTCATCAACGTCAATCTCTTCGATCTTCGCGTCATTCTCAAAATCACATATCCTCAACGTCTCTGCCCGTCCAATTTGCGGTCCCGCACTCTTAAACGTCATCTGCAGTTCTGCCTTAGTCCCATAAATTCTCCACACACTCCCTGGCGTCCCAGCGAACCGGTCACCAGCCCTGAGGTGGAAACTGAACATCGCCGGCGGATCCCGCTTCAACCTGCCCTGCAACATCATCTGGTCGGGCGTGTTTTTGTCCCACTTTTCGTCCGAGTACGTCCCGTCAGCCCTCTTCACCCTCATCTTCCGTCTAAAGTTGCCCGCCAGCGTCTGCCAGCTCTCCAATTCTCCCACCGCACACGCAATCGAGTCGATAATGTGCCCGCCGTAGATCGTCAGCAAGTTGCCCCCAACCTTCCGGTCCATAAAGTAGTGGTACCGCTCGCCTGCGGCGTTATCCTGCCACACGTTCGTCGTACCCGTGTAACTCACGCTGTGGATCTCGCCTAGACGCCCAGAGTCCACGATCCGCTTGACAGCCAGCACGCTGGGCGCCACACGGCCCTGTAACCCGACGATTGTGCGGCACCCCTTTTGCCGCGCCAAGTCCGCCATTTCCCGCGCTTGGTCCTTGTTTGCGCCAAGTGGCCACTCGACATAGACGTCTTTGCCTGCTAGGAGGGCCGGGCGGGCAACGTCGATGTGTGTATCTGCGCGTGTGGACACGACGATCATGTCGACGTTTGGATCGTTGGCGAGTGAGTCCCATGAGTCGTGGGCCTTGGCGTCCGTAAGGCCGAAGTGGTCGATTGCCGCCTGGGAGGATGCGACGGTGGAGTTGCAGACTGCGACTATCCTGTAGTACGGGGAGGACTTGAGATAGGGGTAGTGTGCTAGGGTTGCCCAGGCGGAGGGCTTGGTAGAGAGGCCGATGATGCCGATTTTTATTGGTGGCATTGTTGATTTTGTAGTATATACGAGTCTTATATGTCAATGCGAGAGCGAGTGATTGTCCACGAAGGTATTGGTGTCGTTCCCTTGCTTCTTGGTGCAGGGCGGGCGGAATGTCTGCCGTTAGAATGAAATAGATGTCACCCGTGACTCTGTGCTCAGTGCACTTCTAAGAAATTTTCAAATGCCGACGGCGCCTTCAGTTAGGGCGGTTGCTTTGGATTACGGTAGTCGCAATAATACTTTTAAGAATTGTCCAACACTCCTTTTTGAAAAGTGCTGTGGTACAGTGGTGCGTCTCGAGGCGGACTGCAACCAAGTGTGCGGACCCACTGCCATCGGGATTGGTCGGACTTCGACGACGATTATGTGACGTACTTTGATCTGATGTAGCGTCTGCGTTGACGTCGAGTGCTAACATGAGAAGTGAGATAGGCGTGATCGAGCATACGAGCTCTTAGCCTAAAGGAACCGACCGGCCACATTTGTCAGACACAAAACACGGAGCGTGCACCTCGAGATCGAAAGCAAGACATGGAGGACGAACGGATGAACAAATCATAGATTGTGCATTGAGCAGGCTCTTAGCGCCATAAGCAAACACTTATTCTACAAGTACAACATTGACGGGTCCCGATACAACATACAACTTTTAAACAATCCAGATCGCCGGCGCTTGAGATTGCAATGCCAGAAAGGAAACCTGTGGTGATTGAGTCGTTATACTGTCGTGCTGGGCTACTGACTAACTCGAGGTCGTCGGAACATTAGCCTTCGGTCTTGGTAGCGGCTTCTTGACTGGCGTCGTTGCCGTCCCTCCTGACGCTGCGGGCTTCGAAACCGACGTCGTCTTTGTCGAGGACGGGTTCGGCTTTGGCTTTGAGGCCGCTGGAGTTGCGCTCTTGACATTTGCTACTTGGGCCGTCGTCTGCGGCTGCTTCGACGATGTAGGAGTTTTACCCGTCGTGCTTGCTAATTTCTTGGGCTGTGCGGCGGACGTGCTTTGTTTCTGGGCAATGGGCTTCGCAGTTGAAGTGCTCAGTTTCTTCGGAATTTGCTTGGGTAGTTTTGGCGGCTTTGTGCTTGCAGCTGTGCTACCAACTGCTGTCGACGTAGAATCGAGAGAATTGATTGCGGTTGCTGAACTTTCCGATGAGAGGGTAGATAGAGTGAAGACAGAGCCAGCGCGCCTGCTCGCCTCTTTATCCAAGTCATCCCAGAAGGTTGCCTTTTTCTTCAGCGCTGCTTGCGTGAGAGCAGGTCTGCTTTTGGCAGCTTGAGCTTGTTCAAGATCCTTGTAGAAAGTCCCAGTGGCAGCTTTCCTATTTGTGGATGTAGTTGACGCAGTGCCGGCCTTTCCTGCAGTAGGAGCAGATGCCCTTGATTCAGCGTTCTCTAAATCTTTCCAGAATGTGCCTTGGTGCTTATTGGTCAGCTTCTTTCTCCTGTTCTCTTCTTCCTTCAATGACTTGAGAAAATTTTGTTTCTCAGCATTTCCAGTTAGTGACTCAACCAGCAACTTTTGAGGATCTTGCAGCCATTTTTGGACCAGATCGGCACGGTTCAGCATCCGGCTTGCCTCAGGAGTTTTCATGAATTGAGCAAGAGCCATACCAGCATTACCGAATGTCTGCGCTTGTTTCTCCTTGTCGAAGAGCATGTCGAAACTGAATGAGTCTGGCACCGATGGCGGCGTGACTGATGTGGTCAGAGTTTGAAGGTCATCTGCACTGTCTTTGACCGCTTTACCAGTCTCTGATTTGAAGAACTTCTGTGGTAATGCTCCATAAAAGATGTAGAGCACCATTGCAAGGATGCCCATGGGAGCAAATATCTGAAGGAATTCGTACCAATGGCTGGATTTGATTTCGACATTCAGGTGACCGGCGCCTCTCTTTACTTGGCCCTGGGGTGTCCTCGACACGCCCGTATCGGCGGGGAAGTGACCATGGATGAGATAATTCTCAATGAGCAGGTCTTTCTCTCGCCATCTCGCAATCAGCCACAGCTCAAAAGCCTTCTCATTGTGAATTGGAATGTCTTTAATGGCGAAGCGTCTCCAGTACATGCTCACACTTTTCGGTGGACGACCTTCTAGGTACCCGGCTTTGAGAGTAAATATGTCCTGGGCAAAGGCACCGCGAGGAACACCTTCATAGGCAATGGTACAATCGTAGAGGTAATCGACTGTATCCTTCAGCTCCTGCAGACAGAATCTCAGACCTGTGCTACGTGGTAGCAAACAATGCCTCATGTCCTTCATATTGTTCTTCGCTGCCCACTTCTTGCTCTTTTCCCTTGTACTGGCAGCAAGATTGGTTCCTTCAGGAAAGAGCAATAACCACATAGGGTCTGCAAGCTTGTTGAGTCTTTTTAAGGCTTGTGCCATGTGGCCCCGATCCTGTTCCCAATTGCGCTTCAGGAAGATAAATTGATTGAATTGCATGCCCCATCCCAGAATTGGAATTCGTTTCAGTGACTCCTTGAGTATGATGTACAACCTACCGTGCATACCACTGCAGTAGGCCGTCCACCAAAGATATAGCCAGTCCGTGTAAATTTGATGATTGGCAATAAGCACAAGGCGCTGAGGAAAATCCAATAATAGCGTGCCATCTGTTTGGCGTAAGAGCTGACCTCGCACAGATGCATCACCTGAAACGATGACCTTGGTCGGAGAGAAAGTTTGAGTCAAGGTCATTGTCAGCAGCCCAAAGGACTGCTTGGTAAAAGCGATCCATGCGTTATACCAGTCCTGGTTGATCAAGTACAAAGGAGTGCCGAGGATTTGCGACAAATTGATGCATAACGCGCCAGAGAGAAAGTAGCTCGACAATGCAAGTGCCCTCGAAGCGACGGAAGGCTGTGATTTATCTGCTGCTACCTTATCCGGCCTTGACGTTGGCGAAGCGAGACTGAGGCCTGCGCCAGCGTGTCGGTCGCCCGGGGACATGGACTTCGACATGGTAGAAATCTGTGGCCAACCGTGTCAGCCAGTAGTCGTACTGCTACACAGGTTCATTGGATCAAGCAAATATTGTTGTCGTCGATGGTGTTGATAGCCGTCACACTGTGTCTCGTGACATGGAAACCGTCATCGGCGACAAGCTGAGCAGCTGCTGTCAGGCTTGTGCCGACTTGCGTCTCGATCCAGGGTACGCAGAGCATTTCCCCACCCGTGAAGCCAATAATCAGATTGGTTGTCAAAGTGTGGCGTAGGTCGATGATCATTTTCACTAACGACGGAAGTGGCTACCGACAGACACAACCTTGCATCATCGAGCGTGTATCTGAGCCGTTTCGAGACTCAGAATCTTGAGAATGCCTGCAACATCAAGAGTCCAGACTTGTGCTAGTCCGGATAATGACATGAGGGTTGCGATTGTCTCAAGAAAATCATGGCAAAACCCTTGTCTCCTCCGCTTCCAACAGCTGTGGCGGTGCTTTGAAATTTCCAATACCGGCCAAGAATGACGTCGCTGGCTCAAATGCAAAGCCAATCCTCGAATTGTGCACACGAATCGATCCCTGGAACATGCGGCTATTGTTGCTATGTCACACGCTGTAAGAAACCTCCGCGAACCTTCTATCTACCAACGGGCTTATACATATACAACAGCCACGTACATTCTTGAACTTGCAAAAATATTTTGATATAATTGTTAGGTGCTTAACAGTCAGCTGTCCCAATGCCTAATATATCTTTTGACATCTTCTTTGACCAGGATTTCATCAACGTTTCTGCGTCTCGAGGCAAGCACGCCCCAAAAGCGAAACCTGAGTGGAAGGTTCGAACTGCACCCAAACTCCCTCCCAAAGAGAAGCCCGTAGACCCGACTGCCACACCACGACCTGCAGGTCGTCCTACCATCAATTCTACCAGGCCACCTGCGAAGCTCCTCACCAATCAGTCCGCTAACCCGGAGAAGACTGTTGAGGATAAACCAGCCCAAATTTCTGACACAGTCAGTCAGACAGGTGACAAGCCTAAGCGAAAGCCACCGAAGTTAGGACCAAGAAAAAGCTTTGCAACAAACGGTGCTACAGACGTTCCGGCTCCTGGCGGCGTGAAAACCTCGTCATAATCATGGCAACGTCATGGGTACTTGGTAAAATTTCGGATGCTCTGCAACCCACAGTCCAGAACACTGTGTCAACTGCCGGAACTTTCGCTGGAGGAGCGTTCAATACCGTTGGAAATAGTATTAATGGCGTGGGTGAATCGATCAATGGAACCATCAGGAGATATGGCGACGGATTCAAGGATTATGGGAATGGAGTGATGGATTGGACAAATGCATCAGGGCCTCGAGCAGCAACTGCACAAAACCCTCTTGGTATGAGCACTAGTACTACTGGAGGCAAACGAGCTGTCACAAGCCCTAGTATATATTCTGCACCCGCAAAACCAAAGCAGGATGCTAGCAAGGCTTTGACCACGACAAGCAAAACAGCGCAGCCACAGAAGAAGGTTGATGGTGGCCCAGCAAAGAAGGCTCTGCCTGCACCTGCTCCAAAATCGGCTGTGAACCAGCCGCAGAGGAGTACCTCGCTCCCGAAGGGTGCTTCTCCCAAAGGTGGTAACCCAGGAGCTTTCAGATCAGGAAGTGCGGGTGCAGTCAAGGCCTCTTCAATCAACCAGGGTGCAATGAGGACAGCAACCAGCACGTCCGGTGCAGTTAAGGCGAGCACCGCGACTGCTACCAAAGCCAAAGTGCCTTCAAACCAGAAGCCAAATTACGTGGCAGCTGCAAATCCTCTTGGGCTTCACTAGATCTTTTGCTGAGATGAGAATCATTTACCAGTCCACTTCAAAAAGCATGAGTGTCTAGTATAAATCCCTGAATATGGCAAGAATCGCTTGTTGTATATGTAACGAATAGTTGAAATGTAGTTGGACTTAGTCTATATTGTCCTACATCAATGAGATATTTTCATCAATTATTTCTCCTATGAACTTGCTTGCACGAATGAGAAAAATGTGTACTTACGTTTTGTCTGCGAAGAACCCCCATTGCCGAGGTGTTCTGAGAGGGCCAGTAATTACCACAAAAGCGTTGCGTCACAAAGGCCGCAATTGCGGAGCAGCGTGCTGCCCCTGAACTCACCTCCAATGCTCCTTTAGGAATTGCCGTCAGCTCCCAGGCGTACCGTAGTGTTATCCGTTGAAGCTGCAAGAGAGTTCGTAACAACACTAAGCTGAATATTGCGCCTTTCGACATGATAGATGTTCTGCCGTGTGCCTTCTAGACTTCTTACATAGTTTTACACCACTCGTGCTCTGCCTAGCGACCGAAGAGCTGACTCTATCAGCAGTCGTTAACCACCTCAACTACAAGCAATATGGCAAACATTGTACCGTTCCAAATCAACATCTCGGACTCCCAGATCGAGGATCTGAAGGCACGATTGGCGCTTTCCAGATACCCGGACGAGCTTGACGAGGCAGGATGGGATCTAGGCTCTCCCTTAGGAGATATAAAGAGGATTGTGGCATATTGGAAGGACAAGTATGACTGGAGGAGAGCAGAAGCAGATTTAAATAGATACCCACACTTTACGACCACAATACAAGCCGACGGATTCGAGCCTCTAAAGATTCACTTCGTATATAAGAAAGCAAAGGTCAGGAACGCGATTCCGCTTCTCTTCGTGCATGGTTGGCCGGGTACATTCCATGAAGGACTGAAAATGTTCGACCAGCTTGCTGATGGAGATGGCGTCAAAGACCCTGCTTTCGACGTGGTGCTGATATCCCTACCGAACTACGCCTTCAGCGAAGGATCAAAGAAGAGAGGCTTTGCCATTGAGCAATACGCTGAGACGTGTAACAAGCTCATGTTGAAGCTCGGCTACGATGAATACGTTACTCAAGGAGGTGACTGGGGCTTCTACATTACGCGGGCTATGTCTTTGATGTATCCTCAGCATGTTAAAGCCACACATCTGAATTTCGATTTTGGCAGCGCTCCCACTTGGTCCCAGTACCCTCTTCTTAGCCTCCAACATGCAATCACGCCATACACAGAGCGAGAAAAGAAGGGTCTCAAGCGAGCCAAATGGTTCATCGACGAGGGTTCAGGGTACCGTCTAGAGCAATCCACGAAACCACAGAGTCTCGGCTACGCACTAGCTGACAGTCCTGTCGCCTTGTTGGGGTGGATCTATGAGAAGCTGCACGATTGGACCGACGACTACCCATTCACCGATGACGAAATTTGCACATGGATAAGTCTTTACTGGTTCAGCACAGCAGGCCCGGCTGCAAGCGTAAGAGTGTACTACGAGGCCACGCATTCATGGAATAAGTCCCCCGAGGGCAAAATCACAAGAGAAAGAGTCGGCGAGTGGATCGATCATGTGAAGATCGGGTACAGCCACCAACCTGCTGAGCTTCGGCCTATGCCCAAAACCTGGACACACAAGATGGGCAAGGTCGTCTTCGAGAGGGACTCGGAGAGAGGCGGCCACTTTTTTGCCTTTGAATGTCCCGAACAGCTTGTGAAGGACCTGAGAGACATGTTCAGGAAAGGTGGCGGAGCTTACGGTGTGGTTAAGGGTAAGAAAGGGTATCTAGAAACCGCCAAGTTATGATGAAATCACGTCGCTCAAAACAACCCGAGAAATAGTGGCAAACAACTGATTTTGCTTCAGATACGCCTCGCCATTCGTTGTTTATCCCTGAAAACTCACTATGGTTACTGCTAATACTCAGCAGCTCACAGCACCACAATGTCAACGCACCTTGACCCTGTCGCAGAGCCGGAAGGGACTGGCGCATTGTTGCGACCTGCGCGTGAAGCTACAAAGAGTTGAGAAGCGTCAAAAGGGACCCGTCGTGGACACCTTTACCCGGCGTTTGTTGCTACAAAGACATGAATGCGGACATTGTTCCATACTGCAGAGTCTCACGAACGCTCTATGTTCTACTGTGACAAAGACTCAATGTGGCCTTCAGTGATTTGAAGATCGTCTTTAGTGACTTGAAGAAAACGCCGATCAGTGCGTTTCGCGGTATATCAGCTAGCATATTCGGAACACAATCCGGGTTCTGCTAACACCATCAACACGAAGTCGCTTACCTCGCAGGACACTGCATCAGAATCCACATCTGCACGCATCGCAGAGCGAATACCGTTGGTTAAATCTAACCCAGCGCCTTACTTAGGACCACGCTAGCGAACGCAAAATGGGTTGCTTCCTGTCCACACCGTCTCGCCGCCAAGAGCACCCAAGCTATCACAGCGGGTATGGCCATCGACGAGCAGCAACCTTCGATCCCGCTGAGTACTACGATCATACTGACTATGATTATACAGAAACACCGCACACCAGAAGTGCAGCGAGACGACGGCGTCGGCGTCGACGTCGACGCCGAGCCGCAGGTTATGCGCATGCGGATGCACATGCACATGCACATGCAGATGCTAGACGGGCTCGATGGGCGAGGGCACAGAGGGAGAGTGAGGATTGGGTGGATTTGAGGCGGTATCGGTCGATTGGTCTGAGAGGCTAGAAGGTTGAAGCGTAGGCGGGCTGAGGTAAGCTGGACTTGGCATAGCCATACATGATGAGATGCGGGCATACTTCATTTGAGTTACGTTCGTGCAAGATTAACGCAATTGGACGTTCTAGCATTGCGTTGGAAGCCGTGAAGGACGAGGATTCACAGCTACGTTACATGACTCAAGATGTGTAGAAAGTGGTGACAGTATCTGACTACTGTAAACTAAAATACCGGGCGTAAATTGATCTACCGATGGGCGGTCGCTTAGCACTCAATTCTTGACCTTATGAGAAAGACAGCCGTACTAACAATACCGGCATCAAGCCTGCAAGCCGTTCACGCACTCCTGTCCACCGACGCATCTATCAAGATATGACCTTCCACTCCAATTTCTCAATTATAGTCCTCCAACCCATCAAACTGCTGCACTAACCCCTTAACCAGAGTATGGACATCTATAGCCCTTGGAGTCACACCGCATGTGGAAATCACGCTACCTAATCTCATGCTCGTCGTTCCGGATATGGACAGTCACGCAACCACGTCCTGAAGCTCAACATTCAGTTTCAACATTACGTGGTCAAGTGCACACTGTGGGCTTCCGCAGGAGAGGGCGGCAGGGCAAGATCTCCTTCAGCGTTAACGTCTGCGTTGTGTAATACAGTCAAGGATAGACTGCTAGTTATGTGAGAGAGACCTATGGGTTTGGGGTTGGAGGCTTACGGGAAGAGAGAGATATCGCGTGCAGGAGGTAGAATGGTAAGAGGGTGCCGGTGCGAAGTGGGACAAGTACATATCAGGCGTAGGATAGAGGAAGGGGCCGGAGCAGGAGGTGTAGCATGCGTTTGCACCATAGGTGTTGATGTGATCGATCCTAGGTGCTGGGGTGTGCCGATGAGGTTGCTGTTTCGGCGAGTAGAGGTCATAGGCGTCATGTGGTTCTTGCATTGTGGAGGAAGTTGGGCCCAGGAGGTGACAATAAAATCAGAGACTGGCGTGTCTCGGAGGTAGTGTCCCCGGCGAAAGCTATGATGGTATGATTCCGGCGTAAGAGGTATGTCTCTGCTAAGATAAGGCTTGTATCTCTATTTGCATCTGTGACGAGGACGATCGGTGAAGAGGAGGCAATATTTTTCAGTGTGAGAGCGGAAGGAGACATAGCTTGGAGACCTCTTCCAGCAGCAACAACGCAAACGCTTGTTTGTAGCGTTATGGAAAGATCATTCGGTGCCAATGGTCTTCGTATATGCATGTCGGCTGGACTTCTGAGGCATGCTGCACGTAATACCAGGGATAGCGAGATAGATTTTGTCATACCGTAAATAGTGTCGAATGGGGAAACTGGCAGGATTTTGGATATCAGACCCTGATGTATGTCCATACTTGCTCACATCGGACGGCCATCAACGAAGAGAAAGCGTGTAAGCCCAGTCTTACAGATGCTCAGGAATTAGGTCCACGCGGGTTTTGGGACACGTTGAGACTTGTAGCGTGTAATTATTCTTCACAATCAAGCCATGAAACTACGGGTGAGTAGTGGTCGTTAGAGAACATTTGATTGGAGCATCCTTATCATCAAGGGACTCGGATAAAAGTGATTGTCAGAGACCCAAGATATCCGGAGCTAGTATGTATCCATGGAGGGAGCGTCAAGGCATCCGGTGAAAGGGGCCCGAAAGTTAGAAGACGTGCTCTCGACAACGCGTTTTCCTTCAACGGCAACGAATGAAAGGGTTCCTAATTTCGCGACCTTGCTTGCTCGTTTGTTGCCCTCGCTTAGCTTGCTCGTCGCTTATCATCGCTTGCTTTTTCACTTTCATCAAATCAGCCTTTCTTCTAACACGCTGACAGTGCTGGTGCTCTATTGGCTCGTCCTGAAGTCTTCCGTTTCCCAGCGCCAAAAATCCTCTACTCACAACTTGCTGCCTGAATCTCCCCAACTCGGAATGACCCGTCTCTTTTCAAAAGTTCCCGGTTCTCGACCCTCTGTCTTCCAAAGGTGCAGGTTTCTGGGGAGGGCTGGACTGAAACCCCTGTTAGGGATTCGAAATCCATTGTGATCTAGGCATGCAAAAAACTTGGTGCAAGACCGAATTGGAAAGGCGGTCTTGCGCCTTATGCAAGTTGGGTTTGCCTTATGACCTTTTTGGTCCTGTATTGGTTTCTGCCTTACGCCAATACATATGGTTTGAAGCATCCTCAAGATCAAGAAGGGCGCTGCACGGAGTTTTTGTCAATTGTTATCACTTTATAGCACACTTGTTTCACATCGTGAACTTCTGTTCTGACACCATGGTCAATTAGTAGTTCACTTCGCCAGCGGACTGAAATACAGAGGCTGGCGAGTTTGAATATTTAATCCTCACAGCGTCCTTTGTTGACTGGGCTCTTGATTTAGATCCTACATACTCATCCACTCTCCACTACTACCACTGACACTTCGGCACTGAACAGCACACTATGGCAAGCCTAACAAACCGCTTCCGGAATTACATGCCTTTTGGGTCATCGCCAACAGAAACAATCTCGCATGACGAGGACACCGACAGCGAACTAACGTTACCGGATGCCGTCTCCTCCGGGGGCCTTCCGCGTACCAACGATATGCCTCGCCGTCGAAGCACAAGAGCAAGACCTGGAAAGTTTGCAAACCTCCAGGGATTTATGAACATGCCTCGGACATATATACAGAACACACTCGAGTATTGTCGTGCCTTCGAAGCGCGGCTTGAGCCCGGCTGTATCATTCACGTCCAGGATCGCGCAGAGTCACGCATACACAACAGAGTGATGTTAATAGTCAAAGACTATGGATCATCTTCAATGGGGTGCGTCAGTTTCTGCAGACACAGACCCTTGCTGGCTTCGCAGCGTGAGCGCCTCATTCATCGACTGGTCGAACAACATGGCCCCACTCAGCGAGCTGCTGCTCAGTCCAGCATGTCCAAAATTGTGGTCGAGCTTCCGTATGGCGATTCTCAGCTGTCGGATGGCGTCACGATCAATTTGCAGGAGCTTTGGAGCGTTGAAAAGGAGGTGTATGTGGCCATCCTCGGATGGGTGACTGATTGGATGGACGTTCGACGACAGATAGACGAAGTCTTCCTATCCGACTCAACTTCCCGCATGGACAAGAGGGAGGCAGTTTTATTACCTGACAGGCCTACGGCCGTTGACCGTGGGAAGCGTAACAGTACGCATAGCTCGAACGATGCAGTAGATGGTCAAAACACGGTAACTGTATACCATTCCCGGCGTCACCAGTCATCAAAAGATGTCGATCTTGGGGAAGACACGCCTCGTCGGCGGCGGTCGAAAAGCTACAAAGAACCCACACGTCTTGGCCGCATTGTGAACACAAGACATGGTTGAAGGTCAGATATCCAGGATGTCTATAGTTTGGATTATAATTTATGTGCATATGTGACAACGTGTTGATCGTTAGTAATATAAACTGGTGGGTGTTGACTGTCAAGTTTACAAAATGCTTCAACCTCAGCAGCCTTTATTGCATACGGTTTCACTTGAGTAGGAATGTAAGCCTGAAGTCTCGCCACTGTAAATTAGCCAGCAATTTAGTGGAGTCATGCCTAGCGAGCCGCTAGATCAAATCCTTGGTATTTTTTCCCTGCTCCGGACCCTCATTCAGCCCGTTCGGCTAAACCAGACCGCTGCTACTGAAGCTGCAATGCACAGTTAATCTGTGTCTTTCCGTCTCAGCCTTGCGAAGTATCGGGATGTCTATTGTCTGTAAACTGTTTGTCGAGAACTTACAGCTTTTGCACGGAGCCACCTTCTCCTTGCTATGCCCTACATATCATGCGACATTTCAGCAACGTCCGGTTTGACTGACGTGCATTGATCTCCCCCCGTCCGGCCTATGGCGCTTTGAATGGATGTTGCCACGTCGAACGATAGAGAGCTAGAAGAAACAATTCGGGGGAAGAGCTATGGCCATACAGTTGTCCAAAGCGGGGCTCGTGCACATTTGGGAGATGTGTCGCAAGACCTAAACATCAACGGCGGTTTGCACCTGCACTTTCATGCGCCTTTGCAGGCCGTCACGGTTGCTGGCTGTGTTATTCAGTTTTTGCAATGCAGTAATGGAATCCTGGAGCAGGGTCGACGCCTGGAGAAGGGTGCCATCAGCTTGGAAGAGCAAGACCTTCAAGATCTTGGAGAGTTCCTGGAAAGCCTGCCACACATCGTCTCTCAGCTGAAGCACGCGAGCACTTCGCACAATAGAGTTGACTGCTCAACTGTGGAGGAGGTATGTTGATTGAATAAAATAGCTTGTGACTCTCGGTACATATTGGGGAACTGACCATAGTAGGCCTTGCATGAACTAGTAGGGACGGTCCACAAAGACGCGGAAGATCTTTACAGGGTATTGCATCAACTCCTACCTCAATCGCGTCTCCATACCAACGTCAAAAATGGGAGCCCTGAACAAGGAGCGAAGTTTCTCGCTCTGTGGGAGACGGAAAATCTCGAGGATAAGTTGTCGGCTCATGCTTCGCATCGACAGACGCTCAACGAGCGGCTAGCTGCCTTGCTCAACGTCCAGAAACAAGAAAGACTGGATCCTGAGCAAGGCGAAGATATTGTCGAGGTTCTCTCTGTAAATCGATCAATCCGCACAGGTTTGCGGAACACTGCGGCTATCCTTACTCGTCGCAATGGCGAAACAATCACGCTTCTACCGCAAAAACTCCAAAGTGAAAGTGGAGAAAGGCAGCCGGCCACCAAGCTGATCAAATTTGATCTAGGTGCTTGTGCCACGGATGGAAACGAGCTGGACAATCAGGCAACGTCGCTGATTGAGTACGCACCAGACTTTACCAAAGAAATAATGCAAGCCTTGTATTTTCGAGAGGAAAGCGATCGCCGGATCGAAGTGAGAGATGCCCATACAAGGGCATTCGAATGGATTTTGCAGGATGTTCGAGGAACAAGCCAATCTCATTTCAGGACCTGGCTGGAGAAGGGTGCTGGCTGCTTCTGGATCAATGGAAAGGCAGGTTCTGGAAAGTCGACCCTGATGAAATTTGTCCATCAGCACAAGTCGTTGAAAACATTACTGAAGAGCTGGGCTGGTCAAAGAAAATTGATTGTCGGTTCCTTCTTCTTCTGGCACGCAGGTCGACCGCTTCAAAAGTCGTACGAAGGTATCTTACGTGCGCTACTGCATCAGGTACTGGAAAAGTGGCCAAGCTTGACAGCGGTTGTCTTCCCTCGCTTGACCCGCTTTCTGTTGCTTCGGCGGGATGCTGATAATCTGCGTATCTCTGTCCAGGAGTTACAGGAAGCTCTCATCATGTTAGTGCGGGAAATGCCTGTCGACCTCAGCTTGTTCTTGATGATTGACGGCGTGGATGAGTATTCTGAAGACCACTTCGAATTTGCTAGGTTCCTGGTCCGAATCTCGCAGAATCCTTCTGTGAAGATCCTGGTTTCTAGCCGACCAATACCAGCTTGCCATCAGGTATTCTCTCGCTTTCCAAGTCTCCGACTTCAGGATTTGACTGCTAATGATATTCGAAACTACATTGACGATGAACTCGTAAGTGACGAGTTATTTCAGGAAATGGATTCCTTAGAGGACGGGTTTGCGCAAGAGGTCACCCAAGCACTAACAGACAAGGCCTCAGGTGTTTTCCTCTGGATCGTCCTTGTCGTGAAGAGACTTCTTGTTGGGTTGGGAAACTACGATGATCGAGCGACGTTGATGGCAAAGATTGATGAGCTTCCGAGTGACCTCGAAAAGCTCTATGATCATATGTTCGGCAAGATGGACCGAGAGTATCAACAGGAAGGATCATTGCTCTTAACTTTGGTCAGTCACGCGCAAGCGTTCCAAAACGCCTCACTCACAGCTCTGCAACTCTTTGTGGCTGTTCAACACATCGATGGTATCAACACACTTTCTCAAAACGTTCTATGTGGCGCTAAGCAGGAAGCCCTACGGATCAAAGCAGTAGAGGGGAGGCTTCGTAGTCGTTGCTGTGGGCTAGTGGAAGTCCAGCATAAGAATGCCCACGGTCCGCTCGAAGAACCGAAGGTCGACTTTCTTCACCGGACCGTCTATGACTATGTGCGAGAACCAGTGGTTTGGAACAAGCTCGCAGGTCTTTGCAAGCTGGACACGACACAGTTGAATGCAGCTCTCCTTGCGTCTTGTACGTATAGTACGAGACGCAGAGCCAACTTTACCTTGTCTGACTTGACCACACTCATAGAGATCTTTGCGGGATGTCTCTCGTACAGCTACGAACTGAGCTGTTCAGGCAACTCAGGCTATACCGCATATCTCGAAGCTGCCGATATGGCCTTCTCCGAGTGCTGCGTGAAGGCTGATGCAAGTATTGCTCGAAAAGCGTACACACGGGCATGCGATGCTGTTGATACACTTTTGAAGCTCAAGCTGCCTGATGTGCATGGGATTTTCCAGCGTGCCTCTAGCTTCGCAGCCAATTCTCTAATGACAATATCCAGACTGGGACTTCCCGAATACTTCGAGAGAAAGCTTTGCGCTCAAGTCGGAGACCCTGCGGCTCAGAGTCTCGTGCTTATACATCTTTTACATATGGTCATGGCTGTGCCAGCCGGCTCGGTCTTGGCGTCTCTCTACCGTCGCAATATCATTACACTGCTCAAACATGGGGCCAACCCTAACCACTCAGCACAATATACCACTGCCTCGATGCCAAACACCTCCGAAATCTCTTTGCCAGGCGAGTCGATGAAAAGCCCTTTAGCAACTCAGGAGAAGCTATCAGAATACGTCTCACCGTGGGATTACTGGCTAACTGTGGTCGCTGACACATCTTCAGTCGAGGACATCACCCTTGAGCTCGTGAAGGCAGGCGCCGTACTGCAGAGCTCGTGCGGCCGAAGGGCCTGGGCTCTTGCGAATTTACGTAACTCGCTGCAACGGACCTGGGATAGCAGCCAGGACGTCCAAACAAAGCATTTGATTCGTGAGATATTAGATGAAATGGATCGTGGTGCAAAATGTGCAAGACAAGTTCGAAGTGCTCCAACACGGTCTTCTGATCGCATACAGGCACAAGGAAGAAAGCGGAAACGATGATCCGCCCAGGCAGTCAGTGTCCGCTGAGTCAGGCATCTGAAACGGCCTCAACTGATCAAGCTCAACCATGCCATTCTATTCATCTACCGTAAGCGCTGTGGAAGCGTCCGGCGGAGCGACTTGTGTGCGTACTGACGCTTGCAGTAAAACGCTTGCAGTAAAGTCTCATACTCAGGGAGTATTTTGTGTACCCTTGGAAGAGCTTGAGTCGGTCTTCCGAGAGCTTGCTGAAGCAGAAATGTCATTTGAAGGAGTCTGTCCCAGGTTTAGAAGCACCTCGGGTCTAGCGTCAGTCGTTGATACTACAAAGTATAGTTTTTGATGAACTTTGAACGTGCCTTCAAGCAAGAACTAACAAAGCTTTGTACACTGTACCCGCAATGATAGCTAGGTGACGTTTAGAAATCCTTAGGAATGACACCGCATGGCATTCTCATTCGGATACATGGTCTTCTTTTGCGAAGCTGTGTACTCCAAACAACGAAGCCGCAGCAAATGGCAGCATCGCACTTTACTGCTGGTATGCCCAACGCGGGCACGGCAGCCCTGAACAAGGCAAATTGCATGGTTCCTAGCCGTGTCGATCTTGAGAACCTCTCTGCTGAGCAAGCCTCCAGCACAAGATCTTAGCCTTCTGATACGGCTACGGCCAAAAAGTATAGTCAAGCGCATAGCCTAGACTCCATACCTGCACCTCCGCGCATACTTTCGTGTTCTCCGCTCACCGTTTCTTCAGCCTCATGCAAGTCCAAGGGAGATCCACAATATCAGCGTAATCCTCGGATCCCAGCCCGCAACCTGCGGTGTCGCGTCTGCAAAGTCCGTCTCAGCTTCGTTGAACTTTTGTCACCTCATAGCTTGGCAGACCAGAATGCCGGACGGCTAGCGTGGCCTAGGCTCCGCGTATCACGCTCGAGAATGATTTTGACGAGCCTGGAGACCTTCAACAAGCATTAGATGTTCGTTGTTTGTGTACTATAAATGCCGCACACTACTTCTTTCATCACTGTAACAAGAACGATCTAAGATTTGCTACGGTTCCCACTTGACAGCCAGAAATTATGTTATTACTGGCAACACATGATGTTTGAAATTGCCTTCAATGATAGATTTAGTGAATCCATTTCAAAGCCAAGTTGAATTATGCGCTGATCTGTCGAGATTTCCTCGACAGCTGACAAGGCGATTTCAGCCTTGACCTGTTGGTATTTGCGGATAAGACAAGGAACAGCGCCTGGACTCTATATAAAGCGAACAAGGCAAAGTTTTAGTCTTAGAAAAGGCACAGGCTGGCTCCAAGGCTAATTTGACGTGCAGATGTCGCGACTCGAAGCAGGGTCCAACCTTGCAGGATCATCCGCTGGCTTCGTGTGTCAAGCATGTTTCCATTCGATGTACGTATGTTGTGCCGATGGCGTGCGGGGTTTCTCGTCGCCATTTCTATTCGCTACGAGCAGCTGACACGAGGCAACGATAAAGAAGTTATCGTTACTCATCAATTGTTTCCAGGCAGCACTCCTAGCGTCCTGTGGTAAGCGAATATCGCACGACAACCGCATTTGTTCCATGAGTGGTTGGGCGATTAGATCTCTCGCTGAACGGCGAATTCTTGACTTGCCGGCCTGTACTTTGAAACTGCTTATCGACCGCAATATTCGAGTTTCATTCAATCATCACCATCATTAGTGCCAGCGCAACCCTATCCAGGTCCAGTCCGAATCAAATACTCGCCCGAATTGACAACGTGAGTAAGTACTATGTTTCGTGGTCCAGGTTCTTTTCCGAGCTCGGAAAACGCTCCACCCGTGGCAGCACCTTCTCGTAGCGGAACGCGAGAGGGTAAATTTGCAAGCCTCGATGCTTTCTTCAAGCTCAATGAGAACAACCCCAATATATTTAGACACTATCAACCAGCATCGCAGGCAGAAATAGCACCCGGTCACATCATCCATATCAGAGACAACAGCAATGGATTCGAGACCAGAATCCACAACAGAATCATGCTCGTCGTCAAGACGAACGCCCCAGTCTCAATGGTCTGCTACGCATTCTGCAAGCACGATCCACCGCTCGCATCTCGAAGCGATGCTAGGACCCATTGGCTCGTCTGCCAATCTGGCGGCCCACCACAAGCAGACAACCCTGCAGGTCTACCGCCACTAGGGGTCTACCTACACTATCGACTCTCGCCCAAACCAGACATCACGCTCAATCTGCGTGACCCCTGGAACGTTGAGTATGAAGTTGAAGTTGCGAAATTGGGCGTTGTGCCCGTCGAGTCTTACAAGGCTGTACGTCACTGCATTAATAAGCTTTTCATTGAGGAATCGTTCAATAGTCCGGTGTTCATGGCTGCTCCACAGAGTCCTATGAATGCGGCGGGTCCGTCTGGCTCAGCGGAAATGAAGAGAGTAAAGAGCGAAGGCAATGATAGCCAGGCAAATGCGAAGTCCCCCAAGTTGGGCTGGGTCAAGCCGGTGCAGGCGCGGCGGCCCTCAGACACACATAAGGTTGTGGCGAGGATACCGCCTTGGTAGCGTCAGCCAGCCTTTCAGATTCTATGAGTACTGTGCGACAAAGACTGAATGCTCCAGCTTCGATCAGTGCAGTTTCGTTGCTTGCTTCATTTAGTTGGCACAGCCTATCCGGGTTCTCCCAGACTTCCCCAGAATATGTCCAAGTGGTTGAGGTTCTCGAGTGCGCTGGTGTTCCAGAAATCGGTCTCCAAAGATTGCTCGATGGCAGCATGTGGTATGACAATAGATCCTAGACCTTGTTCTGCTGATTGGACGTGCAATTGACATGTTTCTGCAATTTCGGCAGACGAGCGGGAACTTTCAGATTCAGCCTGCTTGAGGAAAATATCGGAAAGATGCTGGAGTAGTGCTACCGAGTTGCCGATTGCGTGAGACACGCTAAAGCGCTCCCCTTGCGTTCCAGTCATTCCCTGGAGCAGACGGATGGCTTTAGCAATGCTATTCAACGGGTCTTGTTTCGGCGGACTGATTTCGATGAATGTGCCGTTGTCCACACTGCAGCGGTAAAAGACATGCATTAAGGCGCTCTGGAAGATGACGCTTGGGCCAAGGGGAGCGATGCAGCAGGCTTGTTGATGGAGGGGAGATGCCGAAGAAAGTTGCAAAATTGCCGATGCTGACTTGAGGCAAATACTGAGGCTTTCGCGGAAACGTTGCGTTGCCGCATCAAAAGTCAAGGCTGGGCGATGAATCATTACCATGGCGTAATTTGCCATGATGTCCAGCCATGCAATAATGCCGCAAGTAGATTCGCCAAACCGCTGCAGTCGTGTTCGGTCCAAGCTCTCTTCAAGGCCAGCGAGATCAAAGGAGGGACAGTCCAATGCGGTGTTGAAGTCTTGGAACCAGACGCGCAAGTCTCGGTCCAGCCTCGAGATCTTTTCTTCGCCTCCTCTTCTTTGGCTGGTTGTATACAGCTGGTCCAGTATTGCTGACAACAGCTTACTGAATTTGATGTAATATACATAGAGCAAGACAGGACTTGGCTCGCCAGGCAATGGGTGAGAAAGACCGTGTGAATCGATATCACTAAGCTCGCAATCGATTGGCAGGTCGTTGTCGACATCGGTGTCGTTGATAAGCTTAGGAAGCCCGTGGACAAGAGACGTAATTCTGAATGATCGTTAGTCAATCGTGCCTTGAGCAGTATAAACGTACTTGTCAAAGCTATAGATCCACCACCACATACGTTTCCTCAATTCTATCTCGGACTCGGTGAAACGAAACCGCCTGGCATGTCTATGTAATCCTAGCGACTGTGCTAGCCGCACTTGGACCCCATTGACTTGAGCCAGTAGTGAAGCCTGGCTGGTAAGCTGCAGATAGAACGCGAAGAGTACCTGGCTTTGAAGACTCGACAGGTCACCCTATGCAACGATTCGAGTGTGGAGTTGATATGCAAGAGACGAGTAAAATCGGATCTTTCCCAAGTCATCATTGTGTAGAGATCTGTCGTACAGACAAGAATTATTATTGATTAGCAAAACTGTCGCTAGTGACTGAATTGCCGCTGCATTCTTGCCGTCAAGCACGTTATCTGTACTGGTTCTCAGGAAATCGAAGGCATTGCGAATGTCCCTCGAGAACTTCTCTCGAGGAATCACGGGGCAAAGAGCCATCCAATTGTCATTGAATCTGTCAAGCTGAGCCAAGTAGTACTGCTGAGGTTGATCGAAGGCCGATACTATGCTTTGAGGGGATAGATCGCTAAAGTTTTCCGCTCCGCTTAGTTGTTCGACGTGGCAACTGGCTGCCTCAGACGACTTTGGTTCGAGCAGGTGCATCCGAAAGCAATCTTCAGGAAAGGGCCTCAGTGTAGGCCGCAGGCGACGACAACATTCTTCAACTGACGCCACAAAGTGGACACCAGTTGTAGACCCTGCAAATCGTCCGATCTCATGCTGATCAAATACCATCCTTCCCATGTGCTTGATGACGAAGGCCGAGCGATTGAAGTTGGCCAGTTCAGAATCTCCAGAGAGTGAAACGATGGGTGACTGTGAGGCAGTGTGGCCCTCACCAACTGTCTTCCGGAACTTAGCTGGGCGGCTCGATACTGTCTGCTCTGAGCGGCGTTCGAGCTCGTTCCGCAGACTGTTTGACAGTTCTCTCTCTGCTTCCAGCTGCATCCGAAAGATTTTCAGCTCTTCTTCAAGCCTCCGAACTGCTGTTTGTTCATCAGAGGTTGCCGAATAACCCCGAAACTTGGCTTTCCGCCTCAGCTTGGCTGAAACCTCACACGGAACGCCAGCTACGGCACAGTTTGAACAAGCTGGCGAGCCGCCATTGCACTTGATCTTCTTCTGTCGGCATCTGTCGCAAACCTGGCCCTGTAGCGCATCAGCCATGTGTACAGATGGGCTCATTGTTTCGAATCTTTCGCACTCTCGAACGCGGAAAGCCGTGGCTTGTAAGCAAGCCCAGTAGTTGCGGAAAGGTCCCTACTAGCCCTCAAGGAGCACTTCTCGCGTCAATTCTTGATGCGGGCCGATAACAGCCGGCGTTGGGCCAAGCTTCATACGCTTTCACCTGTACCTCACATGCGACGACTTTTCGTAGGGAAATACGAGCACTGCGCTGAGCGATTTGAACCGCTGAGTTATAGACTCTTAGGCAAGGAACACTTCAGGCGACTGCATCTGCTGACGAGTGTACCGCAATATATCAATAACAATCGTGTTGATCTGACGATCTTTGGTCGAGGGTGAAACATAGAACTAGTGAAAATCCAGTATGCTGCGGATGTACCAATTCCATCATGTCTGGGCATGTGCCCCATACAGTCAATTTCAAAAATACACAATCAATGCAGGAAGCGGTCGACGATGCCTCGAAGTGTCTAAATGCTGGAACAGATGTGCTGCCGTTGAAGCTGTCCGAACCTTCCTAACGGACTGGTTCGGAAAAAGAGGCTAATCCGAACCAATGGGCCAAGACTGACGCACGACCTGTTCACAAGGCCGCCCGAGGCTGCCGGTTCTGGGTCTCGTTTCCATACAAGCTTGGGACTCGAATCTCAGCTTCACATGCGCTTCCGGAGTTTAACTATGGCTACATAAGTTGCAAGGTTGAAGTGCGATCTTAAAACGCTCTCAAATGTCGGTAGATCTCAGACATATCCTTAGATTCTGTTGTCAATGGAATCCGTTTACCTGGCGATCTGCGCTGTTTATTCCGTTGGAGAAGGGCCCGCTGAGTTTCGCTAATCTCGTCACTCCATCAACCATCTGCTGGCTGGCACCAAGGTAGTTACGAGGGTCGCATAATCTCTCCAAGGTCCGGCGCTCGACCTTCCCAGATACCTCAGACTTCTTGCATAGAACATCTAGCAAGGGTGATTGGGTTTCGATCGATTCTTGACAAGCGGCGTACACAATATCATGTGCTCGCTGCCTGCCAACGTGTTCAGCGAGGCCCATCATGACTGCCTCGCCAACAATCAAACCTCTGGTGGACAGCAAATTGTCCAGCATTGCTTGCTCGTTCACAACTATACCACTCAAAGCGAAATGCGTTTGGTGCAGAGCCCCTACAACCAAAACGAAAGAATCGGGAATAGCGACCCATTCCAGATGCCACGGGCCAGAAGCACGCTCGAAATCCACAACCATCGCATCAAGCCCAAGTCCTGAATTCGCCCTAAGGAGCTTCGAGGCAGCAAGGATAACCTCGCTTGATATTGGGTTTCGCTTCTGAGGCATGGTCGAAGACGCGCCTCGGTGTGGTACAAATGGCTCCGAGACCTCCCCCAGCTCATTTGATGACATGATGATAATGTCGTATGCGATTTTCGCAAGAGTTCCGCCAACAAGAGCCAGGAAATTGAGGACCTCAGCGATATTGTCTCTGCAGACGTGCCAGGTGATGGGTGGGTCTTTGAGACTAAGCTCTTGTGCCAGCTGACTTCGTACTCGCAATCCCGTGTCGTCTGAGCCTAATGAAGCAAGAGTGCCCGCTGCTCCGCCAAACTGCACTAACAAACACCGCTCCTCTATCTCTCGAAGCCTTTCTGCGTGGCGAAGCAATCCGGATAAATATACCGAGCATTTGTAGCCAAATGTGCATGGCAAGGCATGCTGCAGGTGAGTTCGTCCCGCCATCAGCGTATCGCGGTACTTGATCGACAGATGCCTCAGCGTCGATATCAGCTCATAAACATAGTGTTTGACAATGCGTAGGCCTTCACGAATCTGCAGAATAGAGGCATTGTCTTGGATGTCTTGTGTGGTGGCGCCCCAGTGCAGATACCCACTGATCTCAGGCGGAGTCTGTTCAGCAAGCTGTCTCACCAGAGGCAGAACCGGATAGCCGACGATTTCTGTTTCACGGGAAAGTCTTTCATAGCTAAAAAGCGTCAGTGAAATCCTGGCCCGTGAAAATTGACCTACTCCAGTTTCACGGTCTTCAAAGACTCTGTTATGACCTTCCCTGCGTCTGAAGGAATGATTCCAACAATGGCTTGTGCACGGCTGAGCGCTGTTTCTGTTTCAATCATGAAGCGAGCATATGCCTCGTCGGTAAAGACATCACGGACTTCTTGAGTGCCTAAGAGATTGCGAAACAACCTTGAGTCAATCGCTGAGACAGACATGTTGGCTTGTTATGATGGCGCACCGTGCTCAAATCTTGACGAAAGACACTTGACTTTAATACCTGCATCAGACTCATCTCAAATCCACGCCACCCTTGTTGCGATTTGCTAGTCAGCTTTCTAGAAACCACCTTCTATTTTCAAGCCCGGTTATCCCGACCGCCAAGGTGATGTGCTTGGCGTTTCGGGTAAAACTTAGCCGCTAGGACCGCAGGGCGCAAACCTATTGGCCTGCCAAAACCAACCAGAACTCCCGAATATGTACCAGTTCGGGCCTGCTGTTATCCCGTAGACTCGGTCCTTGGCTTATTCCGGCGTTGTTCCTCTCTCGAAAAGACAGCCATTTTGCAAGCCTGGAGTCGAAATGCAACTTCAGCACTTAGGAACCTTATTGTACATCCTTCTCCAGCTTTACAAACTCCGGCTATGCTCCGGTGGCACCCCATTTTCGATGCGGAAGGCTTGCCCTTGGCATCAGTCATCGGGTTGTACTCCACGGGGTAAACACCCTATTCCTTTGCCATGGACCTGGAACGGAGCACTGAGCGCAATGCGTCTCTGCGCTTCTTGTCATCGACAAGCGTATATATATACCTCACATGGATTGGTCTGTCTAAAACATTCAACAACCAAGCATCACTTTTTCTTCGCATCCCGCCCTTTTACATTTCATACCCTCTGATACTATGGCTATCAACGAGAAGTCAATACCACCACAAGCCAACAAAGAGCACATCGAGGTCTCCTCGATGAGCTTGAAGGGAATTAACGATGAGATCGCTGGAGAGCCTGTACAGCAAGGCGATTACTCCGGAGCTGCTGAGAAAACAGATCCTGAGGAAATCAAGCTAGTTCGCAAGTTGGACTACCGCATAATGGTATGTCGTCGAGAGCCTCGAATCTCGTTTGGTAAGAAATTGCTGACGTATTGCCAGCCGATTCTCTGGGCTATGTACTTTCTCAACTATCTCGACCGAAACGCTCTGCCTCAAGCTCGACTCAACACTCTGGAAGAAGATCTTAACCTTGAGGGCGTACAGTACAATACAGCCATTTCGATCCTGTTTGTTGGCTATCTCTTGATGCAGGGTTAGTGGCATCTAATAACGCGATTGCCTTACCCCTACTGAACTCATTGAACAGTGCCTAGCAATATGTTCTTGACAAAGACAAAGCCGAGGATCTATCTCAGCGTCTGCATGATGGGTTGGGCCATCGTCTCCGGCTGCACAGCCCTTGTACAAAATTATGGTGGTCTTGCCGCATGTCGCTTCTTGCTTGGTTTTGTGGAGGTATGTAGTTCATTCTGGATTGATTAGTGCCACCCGCTGACGCACCCAGGCACCCTATTACCCCGGCGCACTGTACCTCCTCAGCATCTTCTATACTCGCAAAGAGTTAGCAACCCGGATCGCCATCCTCTACACAGGCCAAGTCGTCTCAACTGGCTGCTCAGGCCTCATCGCAGCCGCAGTCTTCGCTACCCTTGACGACGTCCACGGCATCGCGGGCTGGCGATGGCTTTTCATCGTCGAAGGCTCCGTCACCTTCGCCGTCGCCCTCCTAGGCCTCTTCCTCCTCTGCGACGATCCCTCTGAGACGCGTTGGCTTACACCTAAGGAGCGCGCCATGGCCGTGGCCCGCATTAGACGAGACACAGTCGGCCACAAAGAGCGTGGCACAACCTGGGAAGGCCTTAAGCAAGCCTGCGCTGACCCAAAGACCTGGCTCTTTTGCCTCATGCAGAACCTCCACATCAGCGCCTGCAGCTTTAACAACTTCTTCCCAACTATTGTCCGCAGCCTTGGGTTCACGAGCACGCTCGCGCTTCTTCTCACTGCCCCACCATATTTCGTCAGTGGCCTACTCGGTATCCCATTTGCTTGGTCCTCAGGAAGACTCAATGAGCGCACATGGCACATCACAGCCGGCCTCGGACTGGCAGTGGTCGGCTTCGTCATGTCTTGTGCAACCTTGAATACGGGTGTGCGATATGCAGCTACGTTCCTGTACGCGACTGGCGCGTACTCCGTAGGCTCAGTCATCCTCGGATGGGTCAGCGCCACGCTTTCTCAGACACCCGAGAAGAAGGCTGTCGCATACTCCTTGGTGAATGTTACCGCTAACGCGGCGTATATCTATTGCGCAGTGAGTACAGCCCCATATCATGAATTCACTACACATGCTGATCAGTGCAGTACCTTTGGCCAAGTTCGGATGAGCCACGCTATCTGATGGGTTTTGCAAGCATGGTGGCCTTTGCAGCTTGCAGTATCGCGTGCGCATGGGCAATGAGATTTTGGCTTATGGCAAAGAATCGAGTCATGAGGACGAGTGAGGATGAGAACAAAGTGTTTTACGCATACTGAAGGTCGCATGTAAAGTACATTTTGCATTGGGCGATAGTGGTTGTACGCGAAGCTGACATGTTGGTGACGTTTCCACCAAGAAGACTTGAAATAAATGTTGGAGCATAAATATCGACCAAATCAGACCTCAACACTATGTCATTGCAGTAATGCCTTCTCAATGACCACTATTTTCCTTACGTCATAATTGTGCCAGGCGAAGCTTTTTGCAAATGTGCGTCCCACAAGGCGGTCCGTCTCGTAGCATTTCAACCACAGCCTACAAAGAAGCCTTCAGAACAACATCCGGTCTCTTCCAGCCAGCCTCCTCCGCAATGATCTCAGCAGCCCTCTCACCAACACCCAGCACAGTCAGCATCGGGTTGATGGTCGGCATACTGGGGAAAACACCCGCATCAGCGATCCTCAACCCCTTCAGTCCCTTCACCTTCAATTGAGGATCGACAACCGCGTATTCATCCTTCGTTACATCACCCATCTTGGTGGTTCCGGCGGGATGATACACCGTGTGCGCGACTCGCCTTGCGTACTCCGAGAGCTGCTCGTCGGTCTGTACGGCTGGTCCTGGCGCGACTTCACGCTTGAGCCATGACTTGAAAGGCTCCTGCTGGGCGATTTTCCGCGCCGCCTTCATGCCGAACACGAACGTGGCGGCGTCGTAGCCTTGAGGGTCGGTGAAGTAGCGAAAATCGAGAGCTGGCTTTACCGATGGGTCGGCGGAGGTTAGGTACAGCCGGCCCTTGGATCGTGGTCGGGGGATGTTGGGGGTCATGCAGAATGCGTCTACAGGCTCGTCATAACCTAAACGCGTTGTGTTCAGGGTAAAGGGAATTTGGTAGCAGTGCATCATGACGTCAGCGATGTCGCCATCTGGAAGCTGCTTTGGATTGTAGGGGTTGTTCTCCGGGGCTATTTGGGCAGCGGAGTCCTTTGGCTCACGGCGCAGGAAGATACCAGCGTCGCTGTCCATTGTTGTTTGATTCGCGGGGACCGGCTTGTTGAGCTCCCAGAGGATGATGGTTTCAGGGTGGTCGAGGAGGTTCTCGCCCACACCTTTTAGGTCGGCGTGGCATGGGAGCGAGAGGGAGGACAACTGCTCGCGTGGGCCTAGGCCTGACAAAAGCATAAGTCGGGGGGTATCGATTGCACCTGCGCAGAGGATAGTCTCGATCTTGGGAGTAAGCGTTCGAGCAGAGCCATCCTTGAGAACGAGATTAATGCCCGTGACGGTCTTCTTGTCCGAGGTAAGGTTGATCTTGTTAACCCAAGCATTCGTTAGAACTGTCAGGTTGGGTCGTTTCTCCTCGCCTCGGAGGATCGGATGAATGTATGCCACAGAAGCGCTCGATCTGTAGCCATTGTCAGGGTTATAGCTGACTGAGAAAAAGCCAACACCTGATTTGAGGGAGCCAGTCGTGGCAATTTCTTTGTTAAAGTCCGAGATGACCGGAATGTTCATAGCCTTGCTGCAAGACTGAACCCAGTCTTGGCAAAGCTGGTTCCTATGATTCGCGTGCACAGGCTGAACGGTGTTTCGAAGGTTGTTGAGAACTCTCATCATTGAATCAAAAGTCCAACCTTTGGCACCCATCGACTCCCAAATGTCCATATCAAATTTGAAAGGACGGAACGAGATCAAGGTGTTGTGAGAGGAGCACCCACCGAGCACCTTTGCTCGAGAGTGCCTAATGTTTGAGTTGCCCATGGGCTGTTCGGTGGTGCCATAGTCGTAGTCGAGCTCACCACCGAGAAGACTTAGCCACTTCTTCAGGTCAAGTACTCTGTCATCCATGAAGTCGCTTGGGCCAGCCTCAATCAGGAGGGTCTTCTTATGAGGCAAGTATTCAGCGAGTCGTGAAGCAATGACACAGCCTGCTTGTGTTAGTACAGCATGGACTTGCTTTGGACGTTAATGAATCGTACCAGCTGTGCCACCTCCAACGATGACATAGTCATAGCTGTTGCATTCGGAAGCTGGTAATTCATTCGTAGTCGCCATGGCGCTTTCGGAAAATTGTTGCAATGGGGCGGTCTACGAGATATTGCAAGGACGAAATGAAGCAACGCGCTGGTCAATCTGCCTGTTGCGTCAAGATAGGAATGTTTGAGTCTTATGTACGCCACAAATCAAGACTTTCTCTTCGAAAGTGTAGTAGAGATACAAAGCTTTAAGACAAAGATGTGGGTTCGGCAGCGATGGATGAGAAACGAATCCACAGGCGCTTTTTACTTCCTGGTCGAGTAAAGTGTAGGGTTGGAAAGCTCGGTGAACACGGGTTGCCGTCACGGGACTCGCTCTAGACCAAATAGCGGCACTGGGTCTGGCTTACGAGGTTGATTAAAAATTCACCTATGGGGGCAAGGGATGCGAAGATACTTTAACGGAGTCCGTGGACTACGTAGCGGATGCGAGAGTTGGTCCAAGCAGAGCATGCCCAATTCTAGGGTCCTTGATAAGCAATATCCAGCCTCCGAAGAAGAAAGTGCACGCAGAGGCTCGATCTAGGCGGCATATTCCTAGGGGAGTTGAGGCGAAAAAAGTCTGCTGAGAAAAATTGGGAATGGTCAGCACGGCCGGGAGTGCTCCACTACAGAGCTCAAGCACCAATAGGCGTGTTCTAGTTGCTGACATCTTTTTCGCGAACTTGCGTCACGCTAGACAAGCATCAGCTTCGTTCTTTGGTGTGTGCCACATGGAACAAACTCCTTCACTAGCCGATGGGGAGGCTCTTAGGGCAATTCAAGCTCAATCTCCTCTGATGGTCATCGTGATTGAGGTGTGAACTTGACTTGTTCGTCGTAACGATACTGGCCGTCGATACCACATGTCGCAAAGCTGACCATCCATCAGCACACAGACTACAACATTAACCGAGACGCTCGGGAAGCTCACAAGCAAACCATCTAATCATTTCACACACCACTTTTGATATTTCAACGGAAAAAAGAATCCATACTCTCTTCCTTCTCAAAGTACGCAGCCCAACTGGCGAGACGTGAAGCTCTGCTATCTCAATATGGCCATCTTCTCCGATCGCCACGCTTTTGTCAACGGCCGTCCTCAGCCAGCAGCAGACTCCAAAGGCTTTGACGCCATAGACCCCTCAACGCTCGAGCCAATAGCCAAGATTCATTACTCTTCACAGTCGACCCTAGACGCAGCCGTCGATGCCGGGACCAAAGCGTTCCCCGCCTGGTCATCCACACCACCCATCGAGCGAGCGCGCATCCTCTTGAAAGCCGCCAGTATCATCAGAGCACGAACGCAACAGCTTGCTATCATCGAGACTCAATCCACCGGCAAACCCTACACCGAGACCTCCCAGGTCGACATCGTGACTGGCGCCGACGTGCTAGAGTACTACGCTAACCTTGTGGCATCCGGTGGTTTAAACGGCGAGTCGTTTCCACTCCGGCCGTCAGCATGGGTATATACCACGAAAGCGCCACTTGGCGTCTGCGTGGGGATTGGAGCCTGGAACTACCCTATTCAGATCGCATTGTGGAAATCCGCACCGTGCCTAGCAGCCGGCAACTGCATGGTTTACAAGCCTAGCGAGTTTACTAGTCTGCACGCCGAGGAGCTCGCGAAGATCTACAAGGAGGCTGGTCTTCCTGACGGCGTCTTCAACGTTGTATATGGTGCAGGTGAGGTAGGCGCTTATCTTACAAAGCACCCTCAAGTCGCAAAGGTTAGTTTTACGGGTCAGGTCAGCACAGGTCGGAAGGTCGCGGGATCGGCCTCTGGTGAGATGAAGTATGTCACCATGGAGCTTGGTGGGAAAAGTCCGCTCATCGTGCTGCCCGATGCTGATGTTGAGAGTGCGGTGGACGGGGCTATGATGGCAAACTTCTTTAGTACGGGCCAAGTGTGCACGAATGGAACGAGGGTGTTCGTGCCTAGATCGATGAAGCAGGAGTTTGAGAAGACGCTGGTGCAGAAAATGGAGTACGTGAGGGCTGGTGATCTGTTTGCCGAGAGCACAAATTATGGGCCGTTGGTGAGCAAAGTCCACCAAAGCAAGGTGATGAGCTATATCAAGCACGGTATCGAAGTTGACAAGGCGAAGCTCCTGTATGGAGGTCTGGATACTGAAGTGCTGACGGGGACACTGCCGGATAAGATTAAAAAGGGGCTTTGGGTCAGACCGACAGTATTCACAGATTGCACTGACGATATGAAAATCGTGAAGGAGGAGATATTTGGGCCCGTCATGGCCGTTCTGTACTATGACGAAATCGACGAGGCTGTGAGAAGGGCCAACGACACTCCCATGGGTCTCGCTGCTGGTGTGTTTGGTAAGGACATCAACCAATGCCATGATGTGATGAGGCGGATTGAAGCTGGCATTACGTGGGTAAACACCTGGGGCGAGAGTCCTGCCGAGATGTCTGTTGGTGGCTGGAAGCAAAGCGGTGTTGGCGTCGAGAACGGGCGAAAAGGACTTGAAGCATGGGTCAAGAATAAGAGCACTCTGGTGGAGATGGGTGGAAGCGTTCCGACCGTATTTGCTAAATTGTGATGTACTAACTAGCCATACAAGGTACCTCCAAGCCGTGGGGCTAGAATTTATGAAGTGACGAAAGCGACGTATGATTGTCAAACTGTGCCCTGAAGTCCAAGTGTCGTGCTGAAGAAGAATTACATGGTCATGCTGTTGACCCTCGACCCCATGTTGGTCAGTCTCAATCCATCTTCCAGCTTGTCCATGTCATCAATCGCGATTGCAGAATCGTGCAGGCGTGAAGTCATGCTGTCAGGCGTAAATTCTCCGTTGACAGGCGCGGGGGCCTTTTTGCTGGTGTCAATCTCCAGCTTCTTCAGCGCGCCACGCCATAGCCTCACTCTCGAGTCTTCAGACGTGCCCTGCTTTCTTGCAAGTTGCTCCTGTTCAATCTTTTCGATCGACTTAAAATATTTGACAGTCTTGACTTGCATTTCGTCGGTTGCTGCTTCATCGCAGGCAATCAAGGCGTTTTCATGCATCTGTAGGCAACTGGCTGTCCAAATCTGAGAGACGCCACCTTCAACCACCTTTTGCAGTGCCGTCGCCTTGTGAGCACCGGTGACAATGAGGATGACTTCGCGAGCGTCCAAGATGGTACCGACCCCAACACTGAGCGCCTGCCTCGGTACCTGCGAGATTTCGTTGTTGAAGAATCGTGAGTTGGCACGAATGGTGTCCTCTGCCAAGGTCGCTATTCGGGTTCGAGATCTTAGAGAAGAGCCTGGTTCGTTGAATGCAATGTGACCGTCCGGGCCAATACCGCCTAGGAAGAGATCGATACCACCAGCCTGCTGTATCTTGCGTTCATACTCTGCACATTCAGCCACCAAGTCCTCAGCGTTCCCGTTCAGCAGATGTACATTGGAAGGCTTTATGTCAACATGCGAGAAGAAGTGTTTGTACATGAAGCTGTGATATGACTGTGGATGCTCTTCTGGAAGATCAACATATTCATCCATGTTGAAGGTCACCACATTGGCAAATGAGACATCATCGTTCCTGTACGCCTCGACGAGGTGACGGTAGATGAGCTCCGGACTGCTTCCAGTAGGAAGACCGAGGACAAAAGGTCTCTCCGGCGTAGGTGCGAAGTCATTTATGCATTCTGCGACTCATTAGCCAATGGTTAGACGGATCAAAGTCATGCCTGCTGACTGATTATGTACTGCGCAACATATTCGGATGTGGTGTTTGCGTTCTCTCGTATGATAAGCTTCATGGCTGGCGGATGTTTTGTTCAGAGATCAGTCTCAGTTACTCAATATGATGAACAGCAGGATCTTTCGGATTAGAAGAATATCTCAGCAATTGTTGTCAGGAGTAATAAAACAGACACGTGTAGCAATTGCGAGTGACGGCCATTTCTATAGCAGACGGGAACATAGGAAGAAGGTTACAGGTGGCCATCGGAACCAGAGCAGTGATGCAAAGTCTTGCGTAGCCTGACGTTCAGTGCCATAGAAGAGTGATATTGATGAAGCCTGTCATCGCATCGACCAGTCACAGCCGGACCTGGTGGCTCATGGGAATATGATTTGGAGGAAAGGCAACCACGAAGTAACACAACATTGAGAGGTTGCATTTTTGCTATATTGAACTTGAAGACAGCCGGAAATCCGTCTCGATGGGGCAAAGCCTCTACGGCAGTAATTAGAACCTAAAACGTAGCTTCGCTCAATGTAACTCCATCTACCTCTCGCTTGGGTTGCACCCGATCAACCTTCCTCCATCATCGTTTCATCAAACAGTCTTTTCCTTGCATTTGGTTCCGCACGTGGCTCAATGCAACAGCAAGCTCATTAGCGCAGGTGCCTGACTCAGGCCTCTTACTCGCTTTGCTGGCTCTCCATTCTTCAAGCTTATATCTGGCCCCGGGTTTTCTAGCTTTCCTGATTCTCCACCAATTAGCGGCAGGGGTGGGAAGGCGTATCTAGCTAAATGAGTGCAAACGGTAATGTCCCAGGAACATGGGACGAAGCCAGGTACGGTCTATAGCCATCTTTATGGGCTTGAGCTAATATGGCCTCTTCTCTAGGCAGCTTGGTCAGCTCTTCATGATGGGCTTTGATGGGACCACCGTGAATGACCAGATCACGACTCTCATCACTACATACCACGTGGGCTCAATTTTGCTTACCGCTAAGAATTTCGAATGTGCTGTGCTCACATCCGCGCACTCCTGACAATCAAGTTTCTGACTTGTTCGCAGCGGCACCTCAAGCAACTCAGCTGATCCTAGACCTACAGAACCTTGCTCGAAACTCTGGTCACCCAGTGCCGCTTCTCATTGTGACTGGCCAAGAGAACGGCGGGGTCAACAGTCTTTATGATGAGTCTTACATTCGTCAATTTCCAAGTGCCATGGCGATTGCGACGACAGGGGATAAGCAACTAGCGAAGCGAATAGCTAAAGCGACAGCGGAAGAGCTAACGTCCTGCGGCGTCAATTGGGTACTTGCTCCAGTCCTCGATGTGCTCACCAATGCACGCAATCAACCATTAGGCGTGCGTTCCTTTGGGGATGATGCTGCAGTGGTTTCGGCATTCGGCGTTGAACAAATCAAAGGTTTCCAAGAAGGCGGTGTTGCGACTTGTGGGAAACACTTTCCATCCTACGGCAATCTCGAATTCTTTGGTGCTCCGACCGATGTGCCTACGATCACAGATTCCCTGGAGAACCTCTCTCAAAATGCGCTTGTCCCATTTAGTCAAGCTATTGTCAACGGCATCGATGCCATGATGGTTGGCGGTGTCGCACTGTCATCTAATCATCTTAACGTCATGCATGCATGCTTGTCAGAGCAGATTTGCCGAGATCTTCTGCGGACCGAGATGAAGTTTGATGGTGTCATTGTCTCCGAATGTCTGGAAATGGAGGCATTGAGCCGCAACATTGGAATCTCTGGGGGCACGGTCATGGCTTTCGAAGCTGGTTGCGATCTTATCTTAACGTGTCGCTCCATCTCCGCGCAAGAAGAGGCTATAATTGGTCTGACGGCAGGGCTCGAAAACGGCATGATCGAACGAGCTCGTGTGCTAGAGTCGTGCTCTAGGATCTTATCTCTCAAGAGCAGGTACACATCATGGGCAAAGGCATTTTCACCGCCAGGCCTGGATAACTTGAATCGACTCCGAGCTGCAAACACGAAACTGTCGACCCTTGCATATCACAGTTCCGTGACAGTGGTCCGTGATCAGAAGCATTATCTTCCACTGTCGCAGATTGTTCTTCCGGACGATGAAATTCTGTTGCTGACCCCATTGGTCAAGCCACTGCCAGCTTCTGCCGCTTTCAGGCAGTTCGTCGAGGACGCACGGGAGCAGTCTTCGTCACCAAGACCGAACTATGCGGTAGACAATGTGGTAATGGCAGGTGAACGTGTGTTTCGAAATTTTGGTCGTTTGCTCGCCCGACGTCGAAATGGCCGTGTCATGCATGCTTCATATACCGCCAATGGTGTCCGGCCACAACATGAGGCTCTTCTGGAACGTGCCCGGGCTGTCATCGTGGTCACGGCGGATGCCGGCAGAAATAAATACCAAGCTGCGTTTGCAAAGCATATATCAGTGCTCTGTCGGGTGTCAGAAGATTCTGAGGGTAAGATTGTGGAGAAGCCATGTGTTGTGGCTGCAGTCAGCTCGCCTTTTGACTTTGCGACAGACACATCGATCGGCACCTACGTGTGCTCTTACGACTTCACCGAAACTGCATTGCAAGCGCTGGTCAAGCTGTTGTACGATGATAAAAAGTCGTCGACTAATGCATTTGAGGCCAACATGCGCATTCGTCGGCCGAGTCAGGCTCGTCAGCAATGGTTAGTGGAAAAGTACCGCGATGACAGAGATAGGGCTGCGCTGAACACCCTGCTATCTGCCGTCCGCACGACATCAAGGCCTTCATCGAGCCTGCTGCAATTTGCTACGGCTGACGCGTTCATCGTCCAGGATAGTCTCATTGAGGAAGCGCACTTCGTCGTCAGAAATAGTTCTACAAAGGAGCTTTTAGGGTTCTGTACGACCTACCACCAAAAGCAAGACAAGTTGGGACGGATTGGTGCAATAGTGGTTAGTCCTGGACATCGACATCAATCTGTCGGACATTCTCTTCACGACCGAGCCATCAAAGCACTGCTTCAGAAGCAAGATATTGCCGAGCTTAGGCTGGGTACGAGGCTACCGAATGTCTTTTTGGGTCTCCCAAGCACCGATGCTGCCGAGAACAGAAGGCTGAGTCAATGGTTTTCCAAGCTCGGGTGGAAAATTTCACAAGCGAAAAGAATATCTAGACTGACCATTTCTGATTTGCCGAGTTGGGAAGCCCCCGACGGGCTTGGTCAGAGTCTGGCCGCCAACGATATCAAGTACGACTTGGTGCACGGAGATGAGTATGCTGACAGCATCATGAAACATGTGCAGGCCAACGCTCCTAGCGACGTTCAGACCATTTACAAGGTTGCCCTGGGTAACAAAGAAGGCTGCGCAATTATCCGAGGTAAACGGACGAGTGACAGCAGCATCGTTGCAAGCGTCTTACTGTACCGCAATCAGTCAAAGCTTGCGCCTCTTGTGCCACATCTGCAAAACAGTAATACACAGACGGGAGCAATCGGATCTGCGGTCATGGCTGCAGAGCTTGACAACAAGGCATCACTGCTGCAAGGTTTGGTTTTGCTTGGAGCACGACAATTGAAGAAGCAGGGCATCAGGTCATTGCTCCTGGATTATGTAAGTTCGCCCTCATCAATGGAAGGTCATCTTGGCTAACTCCTTCAGATCGACGAGCCGCTCGCATTGCCGGGCCTCCAAGTCATGGGCTTCACCATAGTCCATTCTTTTGATGAGATTCACAGCTTCGCTACTGACTGGAATCCTCCGTAAAGACCGGATGAGCGATTTGAGCTGGAGTTTTACTTTGATGTTCGGGCCCGACATTGCGATAAATACGTACAGTCACCGTATCTTTCGGCCATAGGCTTGGCTTAGGCCTTCAACTCAAACTGATCGGCATGAGGAAGAATTCACGCCGTAATAGTTGGTGGTAAGCAGCGTTGTCTAGCTTAGTGATGCGCTCCTACAAGGAGATTTGCGATGGATTTTAGTTTCCGTTCACCGGCTCTACCTTTTAGCAGAAGAAAGCAAAAGTAAAAGTGGGGAGGTTCGTGAACGACTCAGCGAATACCCCATCAACTGCTGCCTCAGAAATGGGTCAAGCAAGCTGCGTCATCTACAGCGAATCAGCGGATTGAAGATGCCCTTTTCCTGGATGAGCTGCGAGGATCAGTAGGTATCTGTCACCGAGATCGCCTCAAGGACGCTCTGGCCACCAGAACAACAAGGCAGGCACGCGTGTTCGTCTCAGTGGCACAAACCACGTTCCAGATGAGCTTCTCTAAGATGCAAGCTAAGACGAGAGTCGGATAGTGCAGCCCAACCGTCGGTGTGAATATGCCGACTTGGACACATTTTAGAACAAAAAGCCAAGAACGGTCGGTTTCTCGGCCCTGCGTGATATTATCGGAGGGTAGGGCGTACTAGCGTGCGCTAGGTGATGCATGGAAGACGTCGAGAAGGTCACGCAAACTCTCCAAGAGCGGTGACTGAAAGGTCCAAACGACGCGATCCCAGTGATTGTGGCAGCTGAAGCGATCCATAAGCCCTAAATAGTTGGAGCTTAATCGTTGTTATTCGCTTTTCGCTTAATGATCTTTGCGGAATGTCGGCCAAAGTGGCACAAACCTCAAGCAGGACTTTCGCTCTTGTGATACAGCTTGACACCGCCCCTTTGACGGTAGGTATGGGATAGTGAGGGTTTATGATTGCTCAGCATCCATAATTGGCTTTAAGATACAAAGTGAATCGGTAAGCCTTCAATTTTAATAAGGGTTATAGGAAAGTTATGTGCATAACTCCATGTGTCCGGACCAGTTTCATTGCTGCTGGCCGACATGGAAACGCTCGACGAATGACTCAGTCAATTCAAATCAATACAATGAAAGCCGCTGACGCGTCGAGCTTCGCAAGTCTATGGCGAACACATTTTGCGTGGCTGATTTGTCTATCTGGGACTGCTCAAGGTCAGCCACCTGCATTTGTGGCTAAATTCGGAGGCCGTACCACAGCTAATGATTGACCGCCGGGCAGCGACGGAACTATGATGAATCCATCCAGCGATTTAGCAATGCCAGATCTCGTGCACGCCTCCATGCTGACACGACGGAGGAATCACCAATTTTGACTCATCCTCGGCACGCCTGGGGAACCACCAACACGCATCATTCACCTGACGCACCTAAGAACCGTCACCAAAGCACATTGTGTCCCGTAGCGAGCCGAGTGTAATTTACCCCAAGGTACTTCACAATTTGAAAGGTGAAGAAGCCCCCGGACAAAAATTACGACCGACTTTCGGGCTGTTCTGTTCGCACTACCAGAATGGGGTTGGCGGCAATTTCTAATGATGGCAAACAGGCATTGGTTAGCCAGTCGCATGATGCCCAGAAAGCGGCAGGTGTAGAAGCTTGCAGCACACTGCTAAACTCTTCTGCTTATGCCCGTAAACTGCAATAGGATAAGCCGGCAAAGGGTGATCAGCAGGCGCACTTTTACACGGGCACGCCGGCTCGCATTTGCTGCGAAACGATGCGCTAAAACCTGTTCGATCGTCCCCCCATATGGCGCATGACGAACGATCCACTTCTACCCTGCCCCTCCCGCTGCGGATCTCTGCCTTTGACCAACGAATTGCCTACATTTCCGAGAGACCGAGTTGTTGTGGGCGAATATGCTTTAACAAAGCATCAGAATATCGCCTGCAGACCCTAGGCCAACGTGGGCGAGGGCCTGAAATCACGCCGCAGCTACGAATCTGAACCAACCACGACGCCACTTCTTCATTGATTTCGGTAAGGCCTTGATTCGACATGGTTTTGAGGCATATCAAGGGTCCGCTTCTCTTGAACGCTACTAAGCCGGGAGTCCCTGTCAGGCGCAATGCAAGCTCGCAGTCCTTCTCCATTGTTCTTCTAGAATACTGCAGAGAACGAAGCAAGCTCTCTGCTTAGCTTCTTGCATGCCAGTGCCCACTCTGTTCGTCGTACACATCAGGCCGTTCTCTTTTCTGAAATGGTGTCCGACATTTCAGGTACAATCTTGAAGCTCTCTGTCCACTTCGTTTTCCGACATTCAACTCATCGTCATACACGTGTACGCCTATCCTGTGTCGATCCTTGATATCCGTGATAATCGACATCGTGATAGGATCCGTTGCGACCATTCCGGGGGTCTCATATCTTCGATACAGCCAAGCAGAGACCACGGCCTCGACTCTGCCTTACCTAGATCCCACGCGCGCGAGACCCATCTTTCTCCATTTCCCATCAACTCTTCAAGGCTTTCATTCACTCTGGAACGTCCTTCGTTGCATCTCGTGTTCCGCTCCGAAAGACACCAGCACTGCAAACCTTCCCACAGAATCCAAGGAATTGTTCAGTCGTAGCTCAATGGTCCCCAAACTCTGTCGAAACAGAGCGCCTGGCACCATAATCATCGCCATATAGCCAAATGGCCGCAATAATGGACACTTACGATAATGTCAATTTCCTCCCGAGTCCTCTGCCGTTTGGCACCCACAACTTGCAGTTGGACTACATGAGCGCGACTTCCAACATCGACCCGCTGGACCAGTATTCAAATTTTGACTCGGAAACGTATGTTAGGTAAGCAACAATACCAGTTCATCCATCTTGTCAAATTACTCATGCCAATATTCGTAGCGGCGATGAAATGTCTTACGCTCATGCTGGAGGATTGGCACACCAAGCCATGCTGAAAAGGATGTCAAGCGGTTTCGAAGATCCCTTTGCTCAAGATACGCCGTCTCAATTTGACCAATTGCCTGGCGAAGGCATGCCCGAAAGCCCTTCCGTGGATCGCGACAGCAAGTATCTATCATTTTCCATGCCGAGCTTTCCCTATCGACTATTTAGTGAATCCTTCCAGCAATGTTATGTCAATATCCAAGCACAGTTGCATGGCATGTTCTTCTTAGCAGAATCGCAATGGCCAACCAGTATGGATACAGCTCCACCGCCACCGGAATTGACTTGCTACAGGCGCAACCTATTTCAGATCACAGGAAACGTCATGCTACCTAAAAACTTGAGATATATCTTCACCGAAGGTGGCCGGAGATTACCAATTTACGACATGGAGCTCCAGGTTTCTGCGACTGAATCAGTCGAAGGCAACCCAGTTAAAATCATTTCCGTGCCCTGGAAGACCCCAACTGGCGCCGAGCCAACAAAATCAGACGACAAAGCTGAGAAGGAGCCCCCGACCATTGCTCTTGACAAGCTGGCTGGGCCCGACGTTGACTCAGATTTCAACACGATTCCAGTACAATGGAAGCGACTCCAGTTCAGAATAGCCACAGCCAACAACGGCAGAAGAAAAGAGCTACAACAACACTTCACTCTCCATCTAAAGGTAATGGCTACAGTCTCAACAGGAGAAAAACTATCAATCGCCGAATCACGCTCTGGTGCAGTCATAGTCCGCGGCCGAAGCCCCCGAAACTTTGCAGCCAGAAAGGACGTCCCTTTGAGCAGCTCGTCTACATCTCGAAAACACGTGCCATCGTTGTCGCGTTGTGGCGATAGCTCGACCTCAATCAACCAAGTTACTTCAGCACCAAGGCAAAGCTCTCCACAGGAAGATTTACCGCGTTCTAACCCAGTCTTCGATCCGTCTGATATGCCGAAGCCAGAAGTTGATCTGAATGGCTGGCAACAGTCGCTCTCCCCTTTCGCTGAACCAACCGCTACAGCCCATCACGGCTTTCCGCCTCACTCAATGCCTGTAGGCGCACCTGCAGCAATCGCATTCACTGGAGCTCCATCGCCCGACCTATCACAGACACCCTATGGCTTCGCCTTCTCGCCAGACCTAGGACAGAGCGTGTCAGCTCCTGTGAGCCTCCACTTCGCCTCTGACGACGAAGGAGGCGCGTCACCCGTTCACTCGCCCTTTCCCCAGCAACAGCAGAGCAGCCGGACATCTTCTAGACCACCAACTTCGAATCCCAGTCCAAGTTTGATGAACAAGCCACGGTCCGCGACGTATGCGAATCCCACATCATCGCCACAAAACATAAGTTCTGAGCCGCCGAAGCAACGGCCACGGATGCACACCCACAACGCATCGATGACAAGATCAATGGGCAGTGGCAGTGGCCCAATGTCGGCATCAGCCCCTCCAGCATCGAACATGTCTACCGGCGTCGGTATGCAATTCGCCCCACATGCTCAACAACACAGTCAGTCACAACCAGCAAACCTTATGCACACTTCTTCAGCAGCACAAAGACCGTCGTTCCAGCAGTCGATGTCGCATTTGAGCAATGAATCACAAGGGAGCGCGAACGTGAACGGTCTATACGAATACTTCCCCCTGACCCTGGATGATTGGCAACCGCCGGTGGACGCGGTGTTCAGGCCGCATGTAGTGCATCATGAGATTCCGGCTGCAGATCGGGGCGGTGGAGGGGGCATGAGGAGCCCAGGGGGCGGAATGGGGATAGGGAGGAGTAAGCGATATTTTTCCGAGGTTGTGTGACATGTCGACTCGGTTCGATGATGATTTCGATCGACTTGCCTTTTTACCTGATGAGATTATGACCTACGTCCGCTACGCGTCCTGGGAGTTGCAAACGCACGCATGGTGCAGTAAATTGAAGTAGACGAAAGTGCTGATCAGCCTGCTGCATGGAAAAAGTCTGGTGGCATGGGGTGTGGGAGTTCGATGCCGGATACCCTCTTGATAAATTGTCGTGGGATACAGAATATCTAGTACGGCGCCGGTCTATTTGCATCAATGCGTCCTCGGACCGTCGTTGTGTTTGGCCAGCTCAGATTTTCGAATCGCGAAAACTGTGCATCACTTGACTAAGACTGAAGCCGTGCGTGGCATTCTCTTCTCGTTATCGAAGTACATCCAATCCTCGTCCGTACACTGCTCGCTTTGTGCCCGTCCAAAGAGAAAGAGAGAGAGGGGGGAGGGTTACCACTGCACCTGTGTGCTGATTTCTCCTCAAATCTGACTAAATTCCCTGGTACTATATGTACACAAGGCTGGACCGCGTCTGGCCATGTTACAGATGACTTCGAAGCTAGGCAGGAAATAGCCTCGCCAGTGACGCTGCAGTCTTTCCCAATCTGACATCCCAGGCGCGCAGGGGCAACTGAAGACTTTGTTAGACTGGTAAGAGGGGGCAATGAGTATCGAAAATGATATAGCAGAAACAAGTGGCTTTCCACTTGTTTCCATGCATCATGAGAGATTCGTCTTTCATTCGAGTTCTATCGGTGTACGACTAGGAGGACGTAGGTCTTCTCCCGAAGTGTAGACTGATATTCTTTGCCATCGTGCCTCATCAATCAATATTCTGCATCAGTCCCGTCAAACAGCAGGACAATCTCCGCCCCTGTGCTGTTGACGCGTTATCCTGGAGCAGGTCACCTTATTTTAGGACCCCAACCATCCAGCATAATCAGCCATCTCTATCTCCCTTGCCACGTCCTCGTCTCTTCTTCATGGTCAAGACATTCAAATAACAAATCTTTCTAAGAATTCAGATACCTCGCCACTGCGCCACGGAGGCGCCGGCCACCTTCACCTGCAACACTAATCAGATTTTCCAGGTCATCGCCCGCTGTGATCCCCATCTTGCGTATAAAGTCCTTCGCGACAGTCTCCAAGTCTTCACTGCCCGCCTCCGGGATATCATCTTCAGGTCGGCCAAAGTACGCGTTCGAGGAAATCGATGTCGCGCCTTCGAAGCCCTGCAATCGTGTCTTGGCCTCAGCTTGCGCAGTCGGATCGTAAGCGTTGCGCCCAAAAAATTCGTCCGATGAGATGCCCTTTTGCGTGCCAAATTTCTGACGCGCGTAGAGTTCTTCGTCTTCTGTTTATTATCATTAGCTCTTTCGATCCATAGTTGCTGGTCTGAGTTCTCTTACCTTCCGCTGCAGGCGCCTTTGCAGCCCCAACACTTCCAAAGCCCAACTTTCGCGGTGCAGGCGCTGTACTCGCACTAGCCGCCTTCCCAACCTGCCCGAAGCCAAGCCGTCCCATCCCCATCCCTAACCGCTCGACCTCACTCGGGCTCCGCTGGTGCTGGGCTTTCGCTGCACCAGCGCCTGGACTCAGTGGCGTGGGACTCTTTATTTCCGTCTTTGCCGCAGTTGCTATACTCGCGTTGCGACTCTTTTTCTCCTCCTCTGCCTTTTCGGCCTCAGGGTCGTAACCCAGCTTTTCTATCCGCTCGGCCTCGGCTTTGGCTGCTTTCTCGGCCGCCTCGAAATCGATGTCTTCGGCTGCTACCTTCTTTGCGCCAAGTTTGGTAGGTTTCTTTGCGCCTAGGATATTTTTGCGCGCACCTGTCGCGCCTCCACCGCCTGCAGAGCCTGGTCTGCGAATTGCGGTTGCGGAATTGGAGCGGATAGCTGTGGGTGCAGGGAGGGAGGACTCTGCGGCTTCTGCAGCGCCAGACGTAGTGTTCATCAGAGGTGACTTCGGGCGTGCTGTGGCGCCGTTTGCTCCGGGTGCATTGAGGAAGGGGGAGGAGGTGCGAGAGACGACGGGTGGGGTACCGACTCGCGAAGGAGGATTACTAGGCCTCTTTATGGCAGGCTTGTCCCAAGAAGAGAAAAAGTCGTCGTCGGCCGTTTCGGTTGCAGGGGTGGAGGTGCCGTCGCCGCTAGGGGTGCCGACTTGTTCGTCTGTTATGACTACTTCATTGGGGTATCTGTGGTTTTGTCAGCATGTAATGGTTGTCACGGGTCCTAGACGGACTCTTCTGCATCCCTAGCCGCCCTTTTCTTCAGCTCTTCTCTGTACTTGTTTGCGGCGTTGGAAGTATATTTGACCTTTGCGTCTTTGCTGGCGAGGGCGGCACTTCCTCCGTTCGACTGGAAGAACTTGGTTGCTGATTCGTTGCCACCCACTTTCATTGTCCGTAGTTGAGACCATTGCCAGACTGTTGACCGGTGTCAGCCACACATTGCCCTGTCAGTCTCATTCTTCTGTCGCATACCATCGAGATTGGTTGACCGCACAAAGGAAATGTGGACACCGAGATTACGGTGGTTCGAGGAGCAGTCGAGGCATAGGTAGACACCGAATGGCACCGACGACCATGTCGGATTCTTCTGGCCGCAGTCAAAGCATATCTGTTCTCCTCGTCAGGGCACTACTTCTGGAACCAGGCAAATGGCACGGGATACCTTGTTGGCAGGCTTTGTCTTAAGTTTCTCAAAGATTTTCTGCGACTGTAACTTTGTCGCACTCATATTCGCTAGTATACAAGAGGGAGGGAGTGGTGCACGCGAACGATGAGCTGAAGAGTGGACCAAGGACAGATGTCTATTATTCAATCGATGCCGGTAACAATGATCCGGGAGGACTTGGTGGGCCTTCGGTCTCCTGAAACGCTCTAGAAATTCTCAGGCGTACAGGCAGCAAATGGGGCCTTGCGGCCTTGAATCGCGTGCCATAAACCTCCCACAAGGCGCTATCTCAGGCTCGAAAACCACAAGTTGTTGCTTCTGTTTCCTCTGTCATGATACTCAAAATTCGTTGAATTCGTCGCTTTGCCCATAGAATGAGGGTGATGCTGAAGTAAAATTTTGGTGCAGATGCCGTTTGCGAGCTGAGCTTTATCGCTTTGCTAGTCAGATATCGTCTTCCTCGAGCGCCTAGAACTGCCCCCCCACCACGCCTTTCAAGGACTCAGCCTGAGTACGGAGTTTATGCCTACCATTCCGACCGTTCGGCTTTCGTCGAACACTTTTATTCTTCTTCGCCGCTAATGCCGCTCGTGGGCCAAAGAACTGGGGCACTGGGATTTCACTAGCATGCCTGGTGAGAGCTTTCGTCCGATGAGGCCGAATAACCTCTTAGCGACATGGCGAATTTTGAGCTGCCGGTTGCAGCCAGGCCCAAACGTCCTACCGCTCAAGGGTCGTCACACAACTTCAGCGATCATAGCATACAGATATTCGGGAATGCCAAGGTCCAACTTGGTGACCGGTACGGGTCGAACAAAGACCTCTTTGAGGAGGGGAGCGAGGACGAGAAGCGCTCGAGTAAGTGAACCTTGAGTTAGACTTTGCAACTTGACATTTTGCAAAAAGCTCGCCACATAACTGACACATGGGCGAAAGCACTTCTGAATCTCCTCTACTACGAGGGGCTTGACCTGAAACGGCAGCAACTTGCACTTACAGATGTTGGACCAAAGTCATTTGTTTGGGTTGAGGAGACAACTTTTCCGCAATGGCTTAGGTCTGACGAGAGCACCTTCTGGATCAACGGCAAGCCAGGTTCTGGGAAATCGACATTGATGAAATACCTTGCCGAAAGCAGATCTACATTGGAACGGCTCAACAGGGACGGTCAACAATGGGTAGTTCTTCATTTCTTTTTTGACTATCGTGCAGGTAGAGGAATGGCAAACCAGCTTCTTGGTATGCTGAAGCTCTTCCTGTGCCAGCTGAGTGAGACCTTGGAGTCTGTCAAAGAGCACTTGCAACATGAAATTGTCTGTCAGAAGCTTGCCAGTGACAGCATCGACGCTCATGTGGACGTTGTCTCGAGTGCAATATTGAGTGCCGATGTCCGACTCTGCGCATTTATAGATGGACTGGATGAATACGACGGCGACTTGTGGGATCTTTGCTCAAGATTGGAGACGTTGCAGTACCGGACAGGAATGAGGATCTGCTTGGCCAGCCGCCCAGAGCGGGCATTCGAGATCTCGTTTGCGCAATTTCCGTCCATGACTATGCAAGAGCACAACCATGCTAGCATCAGGGTCTATACTCAGCGCAAGATTGACAGGTTTCTCGTTCAGCATCCATTCGTCGAGGATCTTTTCTCTGGCGCCCTTCTCAATGCTGTCGCGGACAAGGCACAAGGTGTCATTCTCTGGGCACGGCTTGTCGTCGACGAAATGATCAAAAACTGCAACGGTAATACCACAACCCCGGAACTTTTTGCTTTTCTTGAAAAGTTGCCCCAGGAATTAGAGCCACTTTACGAACGAATCCTGAGCAAGACGAACCAGATTTATCAAAGCGAAGCCGCGATTATTCTGCACATTCTGACGGAAAATAATGCTACATTGAAGGCTGTGACCTTATTTCAGATCTGGGATTGCCTTGACACCATCGTCCTACGTAAAAAGAAACCTTCGAAGGAGATAAAGTTCCACATACACGAAGCCCGCATCAAAGCACTTCTAGGCAACTTGGTTGATGTTGTACGCGCAGCGAAGAAACCTGTTACCATCCGCCTTGTACATAGGTCATTGTCAGCCTACTTGGCTCGGACCGAGTGGGTAACATCACGCTTACCTGAGGCCTTTCTTGGAACATTTCCAGACCATTTCGGCATGCGTTTCGCCATTATGTGTCTCCAAGATGTTAACGGCCGAGCCAGCGTCAATACGAAGAAACTCGACGGCTTGCTCGACGACTTCATTCAGCCCGTTGGTGCGGATGGTGTGAGCTTTAACGTCCAGACCACAGATCAGAAGTTCGAGCCGGTTTTGGTTGCTTCACCTGACTGGCTGAAATGGCCCGATTTGTTGTTGTATTGTGTTGACAATTTTGTTGACTTTGGCGTCCCGCAGATTGATCGCACTCCTCACAGCAGGTCTACCCATACCCTGGCTTCGTTGCGGGTCTATCCACTTGATTGGCCTGCGAATCTAGCAAGTTGGGTTTTGTGTCATTACTTGCGTTGTGACAGATGCTCGTCTTGGGCTACGAGATGGCCATGCACGCGCTCTACCATAAGACTTTTGCACAACGCCGGCGCCCTTGATATCCTATTGCTCATCATGCACGACTATGACGACGTTGCAGAAAGCGAGCTGACGAGGCGATCTTCAAAGCTGAACCAAGCCACGATCAATGATCTTTTCGATTCCTACCTTCTGCAAGAGGAAATTCGTCGCCTTGATGGGCTGAAGAATCTGAGACTGGCCAAATGGTTTCTAGATCACGGCTGTCATATTGCGTCCCGTCATGTGTGTTATTGTGTGTTTCCATCTCCCTACCACGTGAGGAAAGAGATCTTCGACGTGGTTATTGACGTCGTGAAGCTACAGACCTCGAAGCCCACGACAAAGTTTCTGACACACCATAGACTCTGCCCTTACCGTGACGGTGATAAGAACGTATTATGGCATCTAGTGCATCCGGGGCCACCACCACACAAACACCTTTTCGACCTCTTTTCTCTGCTGGGTGTCGACATCAATTTGCCTTGCAGTGATCGGTATCCCCAGAAGACCTTGTTTCACCACCTGCTGAAACATTCGTTTTCACGTGGTAAAGGCACCCATCACCAGTATCGGCAAACATTCATTGCTCTTGCGAACGCAGGAGTTCTTCCGCAAGTTGGGTACAACGACACACATGAACTTACGAATTATGCGAAAAGACTACTTGACAGTGTGAAAATACCATCTGTTGATTACCGAATCAGAGCACGCCAAATGTTTCTTTCAGACGTTGTCAAAGTCCTTTCCACGTATCGCAGTGGGAAATGGATTGATCTTGAGAGAGCTTTGAGGCCACTGGAATCCTATGAGCTCTCCGAGCGGTTGTCGGATACTACTCAGAGGAAAGGTTGAACGCGAGCTCGATTTTTCAGAGGGCAGAGACACGCTTTAATACACCGTTCTGCATTCACACGTCTGGAGGTGATTTGTACGTCTCCGGCCCTTATCCTCAGGTCCAGCTTCCTAGACTCTGATGTGACGGCTCTGCGGTGAGACAATCAATTCGAGGACAGTGAGCACACACCATACTCGAATTCGAAATCTCGGACCCTTCTCGAGCTTGCTATAATCAGCAATTGTGAGAAATTTTCAGAAATTCGCACGTGCGACGTCTTTCGTCTCAAAGGTGGCAATAGCTTTTCTGGCGAAACACCTATCACAGAATCACTCTAAGGAGACATGACACGATAAATACGCAGTCGAGCCAAACACTTGCCGGGAACGTTCAGAAAGCCAGCACAAAACTGCCCATTGTGCCATGAGACCAGTTCGAATCTCAATCTACGAAAAGCCCACCCGAGTACAGCACAATAGATGGCCTCCAACTCAGCGCCACCTGATTAACCAACTTGACCTCGCCGCACCGTCAAGCGGCCGTGACAGACTTCGTTGAAGCTGGGCCTGCGACTCAACAGCCGCTAGACACGGGCCGTTGAGGCTGTCGTGCCTAACTCACCATAGACAGCACCTGGCGCCACACTCAAAAGAAAGTGCGGTTGCACCAGGACTGCGAATCTCAGTGAAAAGGTTTGAAAAGCGCGCTGCACATCAGTCAATCAGTTTGAGGTCATAATCAACGTCAACCCATGAAACCGAGTCCCTCATCAAAATGACAGGTAATGATCGAGTAGATCCAGGAATGTCATGTGGTCTGGCTTTGCGTGGTGCAGTATCAGTTATCGAGGGGTTGGATGTAGTAGTCAGACATCTGATCAATGCAGAGAAGCAAGGCATCTTGTGTATTCGAAGTAAGCAGTATATCGATTCATGAGTTGTCCTCCGCTGCAACTCCAACGGAGCAATACAATTGCGTGTTAAGCAACGAAGCACCGCCAATCTTGGCAACGGCACACTCCCCCCACCTGAGCCCTGGAGACGCGACGTGACACACTCAATTTCTGACTTGATGCTATCTGCGCTCGGAACAGTCAATCGCAACCACGCCTATTTTCAATTTACTCTTCCTCGCTCTCTTCGCCGCTCTCATTATCGTCGTCAGTATCTTCGCCCCCAGTCCCACTCGCGAGCGCGTCGGGGCTCCCAACCTGACCCTGCGCATAACTATGCAGCGTCCCTTTCAATTCGGCAATTTGTGCCTCCTGCTCATGCTTACTCATGCTCTTCCCCTTTTTCTTCGCTTGTGCCCCAACACTTTTGGGATTTGCCGTCTCAACATATTTCTGCTCCTCCGGCTCATCTGGCGGTGGGCCAGCATACTTTTTCACAAATGCCAGAAGCTTAAGCAGAGCGTGATTCGGCACCTCCTCAATGTCCAGCTCGATCTCGCCTTGATCGCTGTTCGCAAGGGCCGGAACCGAGTTCTGTATGATCTTCAGAGCCTCAGACATGGGCCGTTCGGGAAGCATGGCGATACCGTTGGAGATGTACTGTTTCTCTGCGAACGTGACGTAGCGGTCCTTTTCCGGTTTGGCTCTCTTTGAAGCTGAAGGCTTCGACGCTTTCTTGTCTGAGCCTGCTTGTTTCTGAAGACCTGGGAACTTGGTGCTTGGTTTCTCACCCTTAACTTTCTTTTTCTTGTCGGCCTTCTTGCCAATCGCGCCAGCGCCAGGTGACTTCTTTTTTGACTTCAATTGACCCATTTGCGACTGAATGAGCTCGAGCTGCGCCTGCAACTTCGCAATCTCACTGGTTTGGTCTTCCTCCTCACTCTGCCCATCCTCGTCCTCACTTCCTTCTTCACTCTCTTCATCCCCACCGATACTCGCTGGCTCAGAATCCGGCTCCCTCGCCGTGATCCAGTCCTGCTTCTTCGCCCACTCATTGTTGAACAGCCGTTCCAACTCCTGCCCACGCTGATGCACGTAGTCACCCTCAGGATTGAATTTGTAGCAATTCTTGAATATCAGTCGCACATCTTCTTCAAAGTCCTTGGCTTTCTCATAAAGCCCGTTATCCAGCTTCTGGCGTACAGTGCTCAGGTCCATTGGCTTCTTGATGACCTGGAAGTATGTGGGTATATTGAGTGCAACAGGGTCTACAGGGTGCGTGAAGTACTGGTTCGCGGTCCAGTGCTTGGGCGAACTAATCGTCTTAAGGACTTCGTCACAGAACCGGAGTTCGAGCTCATATTTCTTCTTTTTGGGCCGGGCTCCGCCAAAGTCGGAATTACGTTTAGGCGGGACAATGGCGCGTTTAGGGCGGCCGTCAAGTGTTGAGTCGCGGCGGATGAGGGGCATACCGTTTGGATCGGGGGCGAAGGTAGCGGGAGATGGAGCTTTCGGAGAGCCAGCCTTACCAGTAACGGACTGCCGGCGTGGTGGGGGTGCTCTGATTGGTTCGACTTTGGGCTTGAGGGCCTTCTTTTCCTCTTTGGAAGCAGTGGCGGATGGGAGAGCGGCCATTTGGTTGTTGAAGGAGCTTTCCATTTTTCGGGCTTGTTGGGTAACGGCATGTTCGGGTCCATTGAAAAGGAGGCAGTTTGTGACGATCAAGTTGAAATCATCTTTGAAGGCTTGCACCGATTTGTAGTGATTCTGCTTCAGCCAGGTATCGATCGTGCCGAGATCCATCGGTCGTTTGACGATATCCGGATACGTGGGAATCTTAAGTGCGACGTAGTCGACAGGGAGTCTGAAGGCTTGCGAAGCATTGCTCTTTTTCAGGTTCGATATCACTTTCTTCATATGTGATAATCTGGCTGGCGTCACTACGTCATCTGCGTCTACCAGTCCCTGACTTGAAGGCTCAGCGGAACCAGTGACAGGAGCAGACGCAGAAGGAGGCGCAGGGCTCTCTGTCGTTTGTGGAACAGCTTGTTCACCGTGTGGTCTGTCTTCATCCGTTTTCATGCGCTTCGCAGCAGGTTCATCCATGTTATCCTCTTCCTCCCTTTCGCGAACCACTCTTTCCACCTGCGCAGGCGCATCCGTCATCTCTTGGTCTTGTTGAGATTCTGTCGCAGGTACTGTAGAGGATGGCGCAGGGTCTGTGGGCTGTTCCCCAGATACAAAAGGCTCGACCGCTTCAATGGTAGGTACAATGGTTCCATTGGTTGGCTGCACAGGCAGCTCCGCATGTGCAGGCTCTGGAGGTGGCGGTGGTGACGGCTGCTTTTGCGGCTCTTTATTCGTCACAGGCTGTTCATTTTTGACAGGCGCTGTGGTTGACTCTGCCTGCGCAGGCACACTTGCACTATCATCAATCATGTCTGCTCTGTCGTCCTCTGCGTGCTTTTCTGCTTCTATCGTTGCCACAGCTTCTGGTGACAGGGCGTCTGAGTGAGGCGCAGTGCGAAGGTCTGATTCTGGTGCTGATGCAGGCACATGGAGGTTTTGCGTCACAGGCTCTGTGAGTAAAGTCGTCTCCGTGCTTGGGTTCGAAGGCTGGATATCGGACGGCACTGACGCAGGAAGACCGGAGTCCGCAAACGAGTCTTCTGCTGATGGCGCATTTATTTCTTCTGCGGTAGGAGAGTGTCCGTTTACTTTGGCTTCGGACGGTTGATCTGGCATGAGGCCTCCATTCTCAAGTGACGCGTCATTTTCAGTTTGAACAGGTTCACTTGGATGCAGTGGTATCGGGTCGGCAGGTTGCACAGGTTTCGACACGGTTGTAACATCGAGGTCTGGCGCATTCTGTCGCATTTCGGAGGCTTCGGCGTTTGAAATCGTGGCGGCGATGTTAGTTTGTGTATGGGAAATTTCTGGCTGCTTGGAGGACGATTCAAACTGTTTGGGCAGGCTAGAATAATATTAGAGTGCGTGCGCGTATGTGCCAGTGCCATCTGCTTACCCATTAGCCTCTAATTGAGTTTCAACGTCAGCCATAATGTATCACTCTTTGACTCCTTCGGACCAGCCGAGCCGTAGCAACGAAATGGTATTTAAAAATATGACTCGCGAACGCGGAAAATTTGTCTATGTGACGGAGACAAGGACGGCTTGTGTCAGTGATATCGCTCAAGGAATGCGACGGGTTGACCGGCTCCAAGCGTTGTGTCCGACGGAAAAGGTACGAAGTAGGTGAAAGAAGGCTCGAGATGGATGAATCAAATATTCTTTATAATATCCGCGCGGGGAGCAGGAAGGCGCGGTTTGCTGACACAATTAAGTGGCAACAATGAAATGGCAGGAGCCACCCAGTAATGACCTGGATGTCAGTGACTTGATGAGGCAACCTTCAATGAATGAAGGTCATGTGACACTCGAACAAGCGCCAAGCCAGAAGATGTTTTGGCGTCTGATTTCCAAACTAGGCCGACGTTTCAATTCATCAATGCGTCATCGGTGTCATTCGACGAGCGCAGTATCAAATCGCAGTGCAGGTGCACACGTGAATGCGCAACCGAAGCGTGATGTAAATATGATGAAGAGAGATTGATGGAGTCAATAGGATGCGTGATGGCATTCAAGAACGCGGATGTCTTGGCGTGTCGTAGACGCGATCGGGTGCAGGTCGAAATTTGGGGAGGAGGAGAGTGATAAATGGTGGTTGAGGGAGGTACGAGGGGCTGCTTCCTTTAAAGCTTCGGCAATGCGCAAGCCGTCAAACTTGATCAGTGTGGGCAGCTGCACCAATTATCTCCACCTTGGAAAAGTCAATTGGATGTTCAGATGGAGCCAAGAGGCTTTGTGGGTCACAGATCAATCTTACCAGCCTGTCGCAATGGAAGATAGCATCGCAGCTGCCTTGAGAGTCCGCATGGCCCCCCCTATTCACCTTTTTTCTTCGCTCTCTCGCCACGAGAAGACGCGTTGATTATTTTCTTTCACCCTAGCCACATAGCCACATTTCCACATTTCCACTATGCGATGGCGCATTCGCCTCGATATCACACCCCCGATTTTGATTCGCTCGGAGTGCTCGTCTGTTCAGCTTTCCACAGTCTCATGCCGAGGCCTGGCCTTTCCGCCCGCCTCCGAGCCTGGATATTCGGCCTGCACGTGCTGTCTTCTCTGTTACACGTGATCTTGGACGTGGCCTCCCATGATAGACGTGTACGCTGTGGTCGGAGTAGTAACTGCAAGCATTTTCATGTAGGCAGCCATTAGTCATGCCCAAGTCGAACTGATTGGCAGCCAAAGGATCACACCGCTGTATCTTAACGAGCAGCGTAAAAGTTCGTCAATGCTGGGAGTGCTTGCATCGTCTCAGGTTGGCGTTAGCTGCAGGGCTCCGCGAATGACCCATGTGAAGGCGATACGAGTCCTCTGGTTCACAACAGGTACGAGGGTTGCATGCGGATATATAGCTGCGCTGAAGACCCTTTGCTCAGAAGCCCGTCTAAATGCTGAGAAGCTGATGTTTGCGGAAGACATTATGGAGGAGCAAGCGGAGGGATGATGCTTCCTTTGAGTAAGTATTGCTACGGCGGAACTCGAGCGTCCAAAGTGCAGACTATGACCATGTTCTGAAACGGGATAGTCCCGTTTAATCCGAAAAGGTGGATCCGAACTTTTTTGCAAGAAAGTGCAGAGGCCTCTCGAAAATGGTTTCGAGGCGCCATAGTTTCTTTTGCGCTGCACATATCGTCGACGTGACAAGTAACGAATGACATGTGCTGCATGATCGGGGCTCACATAATACTGCATCTACTTTGACAACCTGCGAAGCCGCAACTGCCCACCCAGACTCGCAATTGTCCAAAATGGGCAAGAAGTCAAATGCTGCTGCCGTATCCAAAATCTCGTCGTCCTCCGCACTGGCCAAAACTTCGTCGACAGGCAGCTCAAATAAGTCTTCGATTCTGAAGTCCTCATTTGCACCGTCAGCGTTGCAACTACACCTTTTCGCCTCCGTTATACAATCATTTGAATCGCAACAATTGCGCATACATGACACCACAACTGGGAGACTGAAGCAGCAGCATTCTGCGCCAGCAGGTTCAGATATCACTTGCCTTGACTGGGGATATTATGGTCAATCGTATCGAGAATCGAGGGCATCGTCGAAAAAGAAGCGCAAGAGGGTTCACGACAACCAGGGAGATGTCGTTGTTGCCTACGGGACCTCAAAGTCCGAAATCTGCATGTTCTCCCCCGCACAAGGACAGGTCGTAAGCACAATAAAAGGTGATCATAAAAGAGAGATCAAGGACTTCAAATTCCTGCCAGCTGATAATCTTGAGGCGTGGAGCATAGATGGTGGCGGCAAGCTGGCACAATGGAATTTGGAAACAGACCAGGTCGTGAGGTTAGTGTTTGCCAATGTATCTCTAGAATCGTTATCTCTAACACTCTTTCAGGTCGATAGCTCTGACGGAACCATCTATTCAAACACTCTCCTCACCGTCGCGATCCATCCCGCAGCTACTTTGTGCTTCAGGCACCCCATACTCAATCACAATCGAGTCCGAAGACGACCTCAGGATAGAGTCATTTGATGCCTTTAGACACCCTGTACACACACTCATAAGATCTGGCACAAAGTCTTCGACCAGTGAAGAGCTATTTCTGGCGGCAGACGATCATCGCAGCGTACAGATCTATGATATTTCCAAGAAGTCAATTGTTCGAAGCCTGAATGCCAGCGGCAATATTGACAGGATTGATTGCTCACAACCAGTATCGACTGAGGACCAGATGTTGGCAGTTGTTACCAGAGAAGGTACCGTGGATCTCTTCTCGAAGCCTTTCGCAATACCAGAGACCCGCAATGGCGACATGAAGGCACAGCGGAAGGCCTTGACGAGGAAGGCAGATGCTTCCGTGAAGCTCGTCAGTGGCGACAGTCGTACGATACTTGTGCCGGTCTTTGCCGCTTACTTCGATGGCCCTAACATCATCATCGTGTCGGTGGACGGAGCTGTCGAGCCGGTTTTCCAGAAATTGAGATGGCAGGACGAGGGATCGGGCGAGCTACTGTTCGAAGGGGTCAAGGAAGTGACACGTGCAAAGGCCGCCTCTACATTGAACACAGCGACCATGAGCGGTGCAAAAGACATGGGTCAGACACATGTCAATGAAGCTCGCACAGTGGTAGTCAATGGACTGACTGAGCCTGGCTCGCAAGGAGCTCCTGTGGAAATCGAGAGCAGCGAAGACGACGAGGACCAGTCAGAGGATGAAGCAGACAACGCCAAGTCAGAAGAGCCGATTTCCGAATCTGACGAAGCAAGTGACGAGGAGATGGAGGGCGCCGATGTCGATCCGGAAAGAACCACAGCCGGCGGGAACGACGAAGCCGAAGAGCCGTCATTTGGGGATCTGCTTGCAGCTCGGCATCCAGAAGCCATCTCGATAATGGATGCCTTGCCCGCAGACCAGAATGCGCTCATTAAGCTCCCGGAGTCGAAGCAGGCCGTGCTACCATCTGGCATGTCTCTTGGCACAGTCTTGACACAATCTTTGCGCACGAACGACCAGAGTCTGCTCGAAACCTGTCTCCATGTCATGGATGAGCAGGTCATCCAAAACACCATTTTGCGCCTCGACTCATCGCTTGCCGCGAATCTGCTGACTAAGCTGGCCGAGAGGTTGGCAGATAGGCCAGGTCGATATGGACATCTGCTCACATGGGTCCAAACAACGATGATCGCTCACGGTGGTGCCATTGCAAGCCAAGCAGCTGTCGCATCAAAGTTGAGGACACTCTACCAAGTTCTTGACGAGCGATCGAAGATCCTACCGAGCATTCTCCTCCTCAAAGGAAAGCTGGACATGATGAATGCCCAGCAAACCTTTCGAGCCCAAGCTGCTGCTCACCGAAAGCGAATAGAAGATGCAACAGGCATGATTTATATTGAAGGTGGTGCAGACGATTGGTCCAGCGACGAGGATATGGATGAAGCGCCTGCAGCACATTCGAAGAACCGAAAGGCTAATGCTAAGCGGGGTCTGAATGAAGTCATTGGAGGACCTGAGTCGAGTGAGGACGAGGATATGCCGCTTGTCAACGGCGGCTATCACACCGATGAAACCGAAGAAGAGCCTGATGCGGACGAGCCTTATGTCAACCAAGCCAATGGCATTATTGATGATGAAGCCGAAGTTTCCGGTGAGGAAGACGATGACGAGATCGGCTCCGAACACGACGAAGAGGAAGAGGACGAGGAGGATGAAGAAGATTCAGAAATGGACAGCTTCATCAACGACGGCGAGATCTCTGAGGCTGAAGATGAAGATGGGATCGATCTTGATGATGAGCCGGAGCGCCCTGTGAAAAAGAAACCGAAGCGCGGGTAAGCTTCATCACCGTTCATATACTCGACAGTTCGCAAACATGGAGAAACAGTAGTCTTACTACCCACGATGTTGATCCTGAAAATAGTGGAATAAAAGGCGAGAGGAGCCCAGGCGTATGGATAAATAATGTACAGTCACGATCTACAGCGGTCGCATGTGTCACGAGGATATGAGTGCATTTGCATAGCGACTGATCACGTTGGAAGAGTGTTTATGGATAGAGTACCACGTCGAGGAGATCGTGACGAGGTCAGTGTCCTTGCCATAAACAATGAGATTCTTTTGCTAGGGCGCGAGCTACATCAATATGCAACGTGAACATTCTTCAACACAACCATAATCCAGGATTAAGTGCTCCTTGCCAGCGACACACATCCTTCTCGCCCCGTCCATTTTACTCGCAGCCGATACCGACAGAGACTGCCTCTACCATTTTCGCATCTTGACACTTTCCCATCGTCACCACCACCACCACCACCACCACCACCACATCACCACACCATTCCCATCGTAGCATGCCCCATCTAACCTCCCCTCTCCTAAATCTTCACCGCCAGACATACACATCTCACGACCACAAGCCTCCGCTCTTCTCCAATTCACGCACACGAAAAAGAAATCAAACCTGTCTCAGGCGCTCGGAGTTGAAAGCCAGTCCGGCGCAGCTAGTCCGAAAGAAGCAATGGTAAAGGTGCTGGAAGGCGATGAATTTGCGCGGTTTCCATATTGGGAAGGAGGAGTTGCCCGATTGGGGGGGAATGGCGTGATGAGGAGCACGCGTGCGCGCATGGTTGGTGCACGTGTTTGCGTTCGGGTGTCGAGGTGCCTTGCTTGGTACTTTTCTTGGGGTGGGCATAAGGGTGCAGGGACAGGATTGTGGATGGATGAATGGATGAAGGCCGTGGGCGTGCGTGCGTGCGTGGCTCGTTTGTCATTGATCATCTCATATCTATATTTTCTCATGCGGAATTACGATGATGGCTGCATACTTCAGTTTCTACGCTCTCAATTCACCCTCCTCGAAGGCCGAGGCCAAACTCTCTTGTACAGACTAACCCCAATCGCGTCCATCCCGTTGACTTTGCCGGCGCCATCAAATGTGGCCTTGAAGTATCCATGGGTTCCCAGAGGTTCCTTGATGAAACCCTGTCTTCCTCGCTTGGTCCAGAGAGGGAGTGCCTTGAACCACTCTACATCCTCGCGGTTGAAGAACATGTACCTGACCGTCACCAGTTTCTTATGGATCTTGTATGAGTGTCCCGTGAGAATAACGCGCTTTGTCACGATTCGGCTTGACGAAGGCGGGATGGTCGTCGCTGTTCCTACCAATTCCAATTCCTGAGACTCCTCATTCTTCTTGAAGACGAGACACGGTACAGCTCCCCACGTCAGCGGCCCAATGAAAGTCGCAACGGCAGTACGACCCGGATGCAAAAAGCGATCGAACTTATGCACATCATTGGGCGTTACGCTGCCGGCGCTAAATATCGGATTGATGGCCAGGCGGCGGTGCCCGACCTGAACGATAAGTTCTTCCTTCGATTTTATGGGTCCGGCAACGCTGGAGTCGAGCGAAATATTGAGGTTTATGACTGCCTGTTTATGTTCGTGGCGAAGGAGGGAGAAGAGGGATGACGGTGGCGGTCCAGATTGAAACGTTGTGGGCACGGCGCGGAGTTCGACCTCGACGCGGGTGCCCGGTGGGACGTCGCCTGCGAGAGATTCCTTGATTGCAGCGTTGTAGGACTTTTTGTAATCGGGCACTTGGAGGAGGCGGTTATATTCCGGAGGTTGATAAGGAGCGTCTTCTGCTGTATTCCATTCTGACGTGCGTAGTGATTTGAGCCCACGATACTTGGCAAGGCGTTCTCTTGCAAGCACATCCGGGTGCAGCTCTATCTCATCTGGAAACTCGAGGTCTTCCGCTGCTTCCTTTTTGCGACTTGCGCGGTACTCTGCTAGCTGGCGGGCTTCTTCTGCTTCGGAGGCATCGACGTGCATTTCTGACTCCGGATATTCGGTGGCTGGTACGTCCGTCATTGCGTCTTCTCGAGACAGAACAGCGCCGTCTTCGGGCTTGTGAGAACCGATGTCACCATTGATTTCTTCAACTGGCATGTCTTCATCCAGTATTTCATCTTCAGAGTCCGACACGTCATCGAGGTACCATGCTGCTTGGTAATCTGAAGTTCCTGGAGGTAGTTTCGTAGGTTGCTCGGGTATGTGTGAGTTGTCGTCGGAGAAATAATGATGGTCATCCAGCAGAACACCTTTCTGCTTAGATCTATCAACTGTGCCCGTAGTGTCACCCGTATCGGCCCTTTCTGGGGCAAGCTCAGCAAGATCATCCTGAGCAACGGACGGGAGAGTCTCTTTGCGATCTTCGTCCATGACCATCTCGTCAGCTTTTCTCTTCAGCGGCTTTGAAGGAATCTGGGTGATGCGTTCAATTTGGTATTCGCCCCAACCAGGGATATGTACTAGCCTGTCAGCGTTTAAGCTCTTTCCGCGAACTATGCCCCTCAGCACCACGTTGGCACTCTCGGCACCTGTGGCGGTAAGCCATGTAGTATCTTCGACTAGAATCCAGCTCCTTGCGTCCCTCCATCTTATACCTTTTGTGCTCGACGTACAGATCTTCCGCAGTAGCAAAGCACAATCATTCTTGTTGTCAAGTACAGCCATTTTGTCCGGGTCTGGAAAGTAGTGTCCAGCCTGGATCTTCAGCTCAGCGAGTCTTTTGCTCAACTTGTTGTCGGGTATATGGGCCTTTGCATCCTGCACCACGAACAGAGCATTTGTCACACCTTGGCCTTCGATGACCTTCAACAATGTGTGGGCCTCCTCTTCGATATCCTCAGCAGCCGAAAGCACGAAGATGACTATATCAGCCAATTTGCAGACGTCCATGGCGTTCAGCGTATCCATCGTGGCAGGCATGAAGAGGACGTTTCGACCATATCTGTCAACTCGAACCCGGACAGTCCCCTGCCCCTGCATATTCGGCTCAATGTCAACTCCAGCATTGATTTCATTGATTGCCCGCCTCACGTCGACCTCTCGCGACAGAGGCACAACGGCGACATGCTTGAAGGCACCCTCTGTGCCTTTGAAGATGTCGTGATCCTGCTCTTTCCTAGCCCTGTGCTGCAGTCTCGCCTGTTTCGCTTGGTTCTTTCTCACAAGCTTGGACATGACCTGCTGGTGTTGTGTTCGCCTCTTGCCTCGGTTTTCCCGTTCGACTTTGCCTTTGTTGGCGTCTTTTATGGCGCTTTTGGTGGCATGCCTCGATTTGAAGGGTTTGTGGTCTTGTTTGGTAGTGCTTCGATGATGGTGCACTGGCTGGGCAGAGATTGACATACTGGTGTTGTTGCCAGAACCACCAGCCTTGAACCTGAACGGCAACATATTATGGGCAGACAAAGTTTAGTGGGCTACGAAATTCATGCCAAAAGTTCACTGTGTACGGCCACTCGAGAAGACCATCAACACAGTAAAACGCCGCAAAATGCGGGCACAACTTGTCGCTACCGCCCTCCATAGGGCCCGATAAGAGATAAGCGGTCCTCGGGGCAAAGAGGCCGAGACTGTGAATAAATTTTTGGAAGTAGCAGGTGCAGCTGGCGCATCGTGACTGACTACGTACTGCTTCATGTCTGCACGCTCACCTCGACCACTCTTGGACAAACCCTTCTGGCACTTCAAGCCACCACAACCACTTCTCACACCACTCTTCGAGTCCACCTAAAAGAACAGTGATCTCCATATTCCATCTTGCACCGGCGGCGTTCTAGTTCACCTCCTCCCGAACCACCCAGCGCCTTAGGGAATATGCCCGTGATCCAATAGGACGAGTCTGACGGCGTCGTCTTCGTGACATCAATCTGTCCTCTCTGCCTGTGGCTTTTTGCCCAGATATAAGTGTCCTCGAAGTCTTCTTCGTAGGCCGCTTCGTTCTCGCACCATTGGCGCCTTCATACCAGCGATCGCTTGTTTTTCTACACACCTACACCATATAAGTCACTATGGAGCGTCTCGTCGAAAACGCAGACGGTGCTCTCGCCATCCAGAACTTGCAGCCACCAGTGAAGCGCAGACCGACGTCCATATTGACTCAGGAAGAGAAAGAGGCTCAGAAGCAAATTGCGGAAGCGAGAAAGAAGTACGGCCGTGGGAACCCAGTGAGGCTGAACGAGATCAAGGACAAGAAGCTCAAGTCCCGCCTCCGACGTATTGAGTCCAAGTACCGAGAAGCCATCCTGGGGGCGAAAGACGCCGAGATACTGCTCGAGAATCAGGAGGGCTTCTTGCAACCAGAATCCGAACTCGAGCGGACATACAAAGTACGGCAGCATGACATAACAGAGGCTGTTGCTGTTCAGCAGGCCAAAAAGTCTTTCGAGCTCAAGCTTGACCTTGGCCCATACACTGCAGACTACACGAGAAACGGTAAGCAGCTACTACTAGCCGGCCAGAAAGGTCACGTTGCAACTTGCGACTGGCGAAGTGGGAAGCCTGGCTGTGAGCTCAATCTGAATGAGACAGTAAGAGATGCAAAGTGGTTACACAACGACCAATATTTCGCCGTTGCTCAGAAGAAACACGTCTACATCTACGATGCTGCTGGTGTCGAAATCCATGTACTACGGAAGTATGTTGAGACCAGCCGCCTGGAATTTCTACCCTACCATTTTCTACTGGCTGGCGTTGAGAACAGCGGCTTCTTACGCTACACAGACACATCGACTGGCAAAATTGTCGCTGAGCATCCCACAAGAAAAGGTCCGCCTACGGCCCTGGCTCAGAATCCTTACAACGCCATCCTTCATGTCGGCCACCAAAACGGCACCGTCTCTTTGTGGTCACCCAACAGCACCGATGCTCTCGTTAAGATACAAGCCAACGTGGGCGCCCTACGCTCAATCGCAGTTGATAGATCGGGCCACTACATGCTCACTGGCGGTCAAGATTCAAGACTAAAGCTCTGGGATATCAGGGCTCTAAAAGAAGTCCACAACTACAGCACACGCCAACCAGCCACAAGCATCTCTATATCAGACCGAGGCCTGGCAGCAGTTGTAACAGGCACATCCGCCACAATCTGGAAAGACTTGTTCACCACCGGCCCCTCCAATGAGACCAGCAAAGTCCAGTCACCCTACCTGAACTACCAATCCCCTCTGGGCACCCAAAATAGACCGCAAATGGTCCGGTTTTGCCCTTTCGATGACATACTCGGCGTCAGCCACACCTCAGGCTTCACCAGTCTTATCGTCCCAGGCGCAGGTGAACCAAACTACGATGCACTAGAGCTGAACCCCTACGAGACCAGGACCCAGCGGCGCGAAGCAGAAGTCAAGGCTCTTCTGACCAAACTTCAGCCCGAGACTATAGCTCTAGACCCTAACTTTATTGGCCAGCTCGACGTGAGATCCGCCGAGGAACGGGCACGTGCCAAAGACCTTGATGCACCAAGTCGTGAAGAAGAGAAGCTAGCGAAGCTCAAGGAGAGGAATCGCGGACGGGGGAAGAACAGTGCGCTTAGGCGTCATCTAAGGAAGAAAGGTGGAAAGAACATCATTGATGAGAAGAGAGCGCGGATGGAGCAGATGAGGCACGAAAAGGCCGAGAGGGAAAAGGAACGAATCACGGGTGAGAAGATGGACCTGGGTCCGGCGCTGGGCAGGTTTGTGGGAGGAAGGGGATAGAGACTCCTCCCCTCTGTGCTTGTACACCGAGGAGGTAGTGTCGAAACTAGCTAGACTGATAAATGTGACGGGCGTACTATGCGCTGCTTTCCAAGTCAGTTCTTTTGCCCGCTGTAGGTCACCAACGCCGAAAATATTGTCTGGTATTGTGTCGTGTCGTGTTGTGTTGGAATCACCTCACCTCACCTCAAGTCATGGTTGGACACCAGTATCTGATCGAGGTCGAGGTTGAGGTCGAGGTTGGAGTCGAAATGCGACACGAAGAATACTGCATATGGAAGGCCTCAAGCGACTGGGTGAATTTAATCCCTTCTATGTTACGCTTTGCTTTACTTAAGTATGCTAGGCCACGCTATATACGTCGCGCCTGATGTACGGATAACCCCTCAAAAAGCCAAAACCAATGCGCCATTACGGATTTAACGCAATCTAATCTGTTCCCCTCCGCATCAGCACTGAGAAGTGCCTCTCCGACCTCGACTCCGTCCTCGTCGGCAGGAGAGTGAGCTTGCACGACTGTCTCGGCCATGTCCACGTCTCCCTTGAACAGAGATGCTGGATCCCGCTGTCAGTCGACTGTTGACTTGCTTGAGGTTTCTGAGCCTTGACCTCCCACGTCCACGTCTACCACTGTCCTCAATCTCAACTTCGTGCTCTTGCTCCTGTTCCCATTGCTGCATCTGCGCTTGAGCTGGGCTTTGGTTTTGACTCTGAGTCTGGAAGACGTAATCGCCATTGCTAGAGTATGGCGGAGGCTCCCCACGGACATCAGCATCACCACAGGGATCAGCGCGCTCTTTGCCCTTTCCCTTCCCTTGAACCTCCGTTCCGTCCTGCTCCTGATCATGCAGACCATCAACACTAAAATTGGGAAGACCAGCCGCGAGATCGATCTGCAACTGCTCGATCCGTCGAATTTCAGCCTCTTCCTGTGCCTCTGCATGCCCAGCTGGCGACGAAAACGCGACAACAACATTCGCACTTGATGACATTGTCCGTGCTGGACTTGGGCTTTTGAAGGAGACTCTTCTGCGGAGGGGAAGTGCGCAATTTTGCGATTGCTGTTCCTTTGCTTGAGTGATTGACATTTCTTCATTAACCCCTTGATTGTCAGAAGCCATGATTCCCCTAAGATAGTCCTGCGCCATCCGCTTTGCCTCTTCAGAAGTGAAACCTTGTGCAAGGAAATTATCGCAGACATCGCGCTGCAGATCTGAGTTATAGGTAGTACTAGCATTGGTAGGAGAAGAAGCGGCAGGGTGTGGAGTCGGTGGCCTGTCTCTGACTTTGGTCAATCTTGGGAAGGACGACAGTTGGCCACGGTCGAAAAGCTGTTCGTGGTCATCGCCATCTTCGAAGGAAAAGGAAGTCGTGGATAGGTCAACATCTAGTTCAGGTTCAGACTCCGAGTTGGGGTCAATACCATCTAGAGTTTGAATCGTGTCAAAAGAATAGTCCTCAGCTGTATTGCCGTCTTCGTCGTCGGAAAAATTAGGGTCAGAGGCGCTGCTAGCGGCCTTAAGGGTGCCATCAGAATCGCAGTCCAAATAAGCTGCAGAGTCTTCTGGGTCATCAAAAGAGGAGACGCGGCTTCCTGAAGCTTTTGGATCAAGTCTGAAACTGAAGGCACTGACATTCCCTGTGTTGTCAATACCAGCCGAGAGTGTACAATGCAGAGAGCCCTGCTCATCCTCCAGTCTCAACGGCTCAACAGCTTTCACACGTTTCCTTTGACGGACACCTTGCTGCGGGCGCACACTTGGAGATTGTAGAATGGCATTGTTCTGCGACGCGCCTGAGACAGTTCTCACGCTCATCTTACGCTTGCCAAGTGCGCCGGAAAACCTTTCACCTGCCACCACTGACGCGCTCCCAGAAGCACAAATCATGGAATCTGGGTTGATCTCATTTTCCCTCTAAAATCTGAGATCCCAACCAATGGAGGGCCCCAGACGGGGCAATTCGTCTGCTACAGATTGGACGTCCTTGTCGCCTCGGCCAGACAGGCAGATAACGATGTTTTGGTCCTTCCTCATCGTCTTAGCGAGCTCTAAAGCGCCCCAGATAGCGTGCGCTGACTCAAGCGCAGGAATGATGCCTTCAGTCTCGCTCAGGACGCGGAAGCCAATGAACGCCTGGGCGTCCGTTGCGTTAATGAAAGTAGCTCGCTTGGCATCTTTCCAACCAGCAAGCTCAGGACCAACACCAGGGTAATCTAGACCAGCAGAAACGGAATGTGTTTCGTCAATCTGTCCATGCTCGTTCTGTAACACGTAAGTTCTGACACCATGAAGAACACCAATGCTCCCACCGCTCAGAGTGGCCGAGTGTCGACCAGTCTCGACACCCTCACCGCCAGCTTCAACTCCAACAAGTCTGACTGATGTGTCTTTGCTGAACGGGTAGAACATGCCGACAGCATTGCTACCACCACCAACGCAGGCAATAACAGCATCAGGTAGTCGACCTGTAAGCTGCTGCATTTGTTTTTTGGTTTCTTGACCAATGACAGACTGGAATGTACGGACGATGGTCGGGAATGGGTGGGGTCCAATGGCACTGCCAATGATATAATGGGTAGTGTCAAGCTCAACCACCCAAGCTCTCAAAGCTTCATTGACAGCATCGCGGAGCGTTCGGCTTCCAGCTTCGACAGCAACAACTTTAGCACCTAGAAGCTTGATTCGGAAGACATTGAGTGCCTGTCTGCGAACATCTTCAGCACCCATGTAGATAGTGCACTCCATGCCAAACTTAGCACAAACTGTAGCTGTAGCCACACCATGCTGGCCAGCACCAGTCTCGGCGATGATCTTCGTTTTCCCGAGCCTCTTTGCGATTAAGATTTGTCCGAGAGCATTGTTGATCTTGTGACTTCCAGTATGGTTGAGATCTTCTCTTTTGAGATATATCTGTGCACCTCCGGCTCTTTCTGTCAGCCGCTCGGCAAGATGACAGCTCGATTCTCGACCCATGTAGGGATAGTATGACCTAAATTCTTCCCAGAATTTGGGATCGTCTTTCGCCTGTTGGAAGCCTTCCTCGAGCTGCGCAAGACAGTCCATCAGGGATTCGGGCACGTACTGACCGCCGAATTCACCGAACCGATCTGGAATAGCTCTTGGGTTTGGAATCGTGCCATTTGTGCTTGAATTCAATGCATCCAACTGATCAGCCAGCCCTGGCTCATCAGGTCTGTCCGCATTCGTAATGACCTCATCCACATGCACCTGGTGTCCGTTGAGACCATTCGTCGTGTTGCCATTAGGCTCTTTAGCAGCATCCATAGTTTCCACAATGCCGACTTCTCGTGTCAGACCGTTTGTGTTGTTGGCATACCCCGGTCGTCTTCCAGTGATCTGTGCACAATAATCTTCAACGGCTTTTCCCCGTTGACCCTGCTCTGCCTTTCCGAGCTCTATGACGATCTGACTGCCAATGACCACGCCCTCAGCTATTTTTTCTACACTAAGAAAGTGTTCTCTTGTGCTCACACCGAATCCGACAGCAGCAGGAACTCCTCCTGAGTACTCATGAACTCTTGCAAGAAGCTCTCCTAGTTTGGTGTTAAGCGTGCCTGTCGCGCCTGTGACACCCATTCTAGAGACCACGTAGATAAATGAGTCTGCAATGCCGCATAGCAGTTTCATTCGCTTCTCTGATGTAGCAGGTGCGATCAATGGTACGTATGATAGTCCATGCTTCTTGCAGTTGTTTCGAAACCGGACAGCCTCCTCCGGCGGCAGGTCAACCATAATAAAGCCGTTGACACCTGCTTCTTTGCAGTCATCGAGCATCTTGTCTTCGCCGTACCGAAGGAGAGGATTGTAGTACCCCATGAACAATACCGGGACATGCAGACCTCGCTTCCGCGCATCTCGGACGTACTGTAGAGACGACTTGACGGTGACACCGTTGGCTAGAGCGACGTTATTCGACTTCTGGATCGTTGGACCGTCTGCGATGGGATCTGTAAATGGAAGTCCAAGTTCTATAACATCTGCAGTAGCTCATCAGTAGGCTGTCTCGCTTGCACTGAGTGAATCTTGCTCACCAACGCCACCAGCCTGCAAACCTAACATTATATCTGCAGTCTCTTCTGCCGTAGGATAGCCACTGGTGAAGTATCCCACGAGGGCAGCTCTCTTCTCCGCCTTCGCTTTTGCGAAAGCTGCTTTGATACCTTCCATATTGAGATAGAATGCTAGACGATGTGGTTGAATTTATGGTATACTGGGGTGCTCGTAAGTGATCTGAGAAAAGCGGGCTTCTAATATATCAGTGTCGGCAAATAACTTTACTGGTGGGGAAATCTAAGCTCCGGCGTCGCTCCTGCACGCCGAATGCAAGGGACCGATGGACCCACTGGGGGAAAGCCCTTGCCCGAATGCCGCAGTCACAGACCCGTGTACTCCGTATCCAAGAGCCAGCACGAATCTTTGACTCTCAAATCTATCTGTTTAGCTGCAAGAAAGGCAGAATGGGGTCTCATTGTCAGCCCTTAATATCCTCCCATCACTAGCTGCAAGCTGTCGTCAAGCTGAGGAGAAGTTCTACGACCCTTTGCTCCTACATATAGGAGGCGTGTCACACCGCTTGGGCCAAATAGTTCAAACACAACTTTGATTTCGTTATCTGCTAGTACTTAGCTAGCATCATTTAAACATGCAAATAGACAGGGTATCGGGCCGTGTCCTGACACCTCAGAGCAATGCAATGACCTTTGCCGTAATGGCCCTCGGCTCCACCTATTCGTGACTCATTGTGAGCTTCTACCGACTTGTCTCCCTATCCGGAACATCATCGCAACCTCAAGCTTGCTCCTCCGCTCCTCAACGCAACAGCAGCTCCTACGGCCGCGATAGACAACGCCGTGAGACCCATGGTCTGATAGCTGACCAGCGATTCCTCCACCACACGGCCCAGCTTTGTCACAACACCTTCTCTCTGCAGTTTCTCAGCGCCCGTACCGGAGATGTCATAGTCGTTCCAGTTGACATTGCTCAGGAGCTTCAACATGTTAGCCAGGGTCACTTTTGAAGGACTACAATAACTCACCTTCTGATACTCAACCACAGTTCTCGACCAGTTCTGCGTAATCCGCCCGTTATCCTCTCGTTTGTACCAACTCCCACACCTTGGATCGTTAAACGAGCTCTTCATCAGTTCCTCCTGAAGCTCTTTATTCCACTCCTTTACCTTGCTCGCCCTCGGCTGAATTACTAATGTGCCGCCCCGCTTCCTCGCTTCCAACACCTGCCCGATCAATGCATTGATATACCGGCTCTGCGCTTCAATCATAAGCACGATACTATTATGCCCCAGATTCGTGTTGGGCCCGTAAAGCATTCCGAAATTAGGCAGGGACTCCACGGTCACACCATACAGCGCCTCGCCGCCTTCCTTCCAGACGGAAGCCAGACTGCGGCCGGCTGAGCCGGTGATTTCGATTGGATGCATGAATTCGACGGTCCTAAAGCCAGTGGCACAGATGATCATGTCGTACTGTTCCTCCTTACCATCCGTGACAATACCCTTCTCCGTAATCTTGTCGATGTGCCCCGTTTCCAGCCTGACATTGTCCCGTAGGAAGACAGGGAGGTAGTCGTCCGAGATGATGACTCGTTTGCATCCGATCTTGTACTTCGGCAACAGTTTCTCCCATAGGTCTTCCCGGTTCGGTAATTGTGTGTGCATGTGGTCCTTTGCTTGTGCCTCCAGGAACTGCGCCACAGGATGATCATTATCGAAGACTGCGTTGTAAAATGCTTCTCGGAAATCCATCATGTCCGCTCTCTTCCGCTGTCGGACATATGGTAACCACTTGTAAATCGTCCTCTTCCACTCCGGAATCTCGGTATCCAACCGTGGAATCACCCAATTTGGCGTCCGCTGGTGAATTGTCAGATGATCCACCTCCTTGGCGATCTCCGGGATGATCTGTGCGGCGGTTGCACCATTGCCAATAATTGCGACCCGTTTCCCCCTCAGATCATAGCTCCAGTCCCAGCGGGCGCTGTGCATCAGCTTGCCCTTGAAGCTATCCAAGCCCTCGATTGCCGGCATTTTCGGCTGGTTCAGCTGACCGACAGCGCTGACGACGAAGTCGGATTTCATAGTGTATGAGGAGCCAAACTCGGCATCTTTGCTGCCATCGACCCGGACGTCAACGTGCCATTTCTTGGTTGCGTCGTCCCAGTGGGCGGAGGTGACAGTGCTGTTGAACCGTACGTAGCGGTAGAGTTCGTATTTTTGGGCGACGCCAACGAGGTAGCGCTGTGAGAAGTAGTTAATCAGTGTTGTCCTTGTCGTATCTCAAGATCACTTATGTAGGGTTTGGTGTGAACTCACCAAAATCTCTTCCTGCCCCGGATACTCTCTTGTCCAATCCGAATTCTGCTCAAACGAGTAGCTGTAGAGATGCGACCAAACTGCAGGCCGTTAGATCCTGTACATTTGGCTCCCTTTAGCTTGGTACTTACCATCACAGCAGCACCCTGGATACTTATTATCCCTCCACGTCCCACCAACACCGCCGCTCTTCTCCAAGATCACAAAGTTCTTGCATTGATTCCGCTGGATCAGGTCAATCGCTGTACAGATTCCGCTAATTCCACCACCGATTATGACCACTGCGGCCTCGAGGTGGTCTTTGTTGCCCGTGGGGATTGTTGGCCATGCTTCGGAGCCGGACATCGTTGTGGTTCCTGGTGGTCGTGCTAGAAATAGAAACCCCGGTGATGTTGCTAAAGAAGTAGTTCTGCGCAGTGACTGTGACACAAGTCGTAGTGTCAGTCGCACATCAGCTTGAACAGAAGGAACTGCCGGTTGCACAGCTCAGTAGACAGTGTGTGGACCATTATTTAGCTGTGTCTGCGACGACCCGAGATTAATTTACAGAGGCAACATTGAGTTTGTGACCACAGTCGACCGAGGTACTTGTCCGCACGAATCATGCATGTCGATGTTCCATGCGGCTAACGGACTGGCGATAGTGGAGCGAAGTTTGCCAGATCCATGCGGAGCGAAGCTTAATGTGTGCATGTTCATCCGGGGTGAAGGGACCGCCTAACCGAGCCAAGTCTAGGCTTGTGCGTGGGCGGGGGCAAAGTCATTGGGTGCGCGCTTCTCGGCAGTAGCTGTCTGACTCTGGCGCTTTGACTCAGGAAGCTTGACAGAAATCCGGTCATATTGAACGACATGAGAAAACGCGGAGAGGGGGTATGTAAAGCAAGCATCGTGGCGATGTCTGACTCATGTCATCGGCACATCTTCTATCAAATTTGGAATTGCTTGTAGCAATTGCCCTGATCAGGAAGACTTGCGCGAAGGAATGGTGCCTTGCAGCGTCCAGCTAGAGTAGGAGTCTTGATATATTGTGAGTCGGGCGTGAGTGCTTTTACACCGGTCGACGTGCCACTATGCCCATTTCTAGGGTGTAGAGAAGACATTATCTCATCGTCTCCCTTACTGTCCCGCTCAATTCTTGGCCACCCTCCTTGTACCAGAATCGCCCGACTGGTATCCAGGGACGCACACAGCCATCTGCTTCGTCGTTTGTGGTCCCTGACTTGTCGTCACATCCCCTGTCGTGCCAACCTTCCAATGGAGAAGCACTTGGACGCATGGCATCTGTTTGGCTCGTCGTCGGAAATTTCCTCATGATGGGCGTAGGGATGTCTCGAGGGCGAGGGAGCTGCTAGCCAATGCGTCGACCATAACGATCCAAGGCTTCGAGAAGCAGCAGAGAGGCGTCGAGGTCCGAAGCATCGTTTGCAGGGTGGGATCTCTGATACGGTGCTCTTCACTCATGATTCGTACCACTTCTTCGACCAGCACATCCTCGCCGCCATTGTTGCGACTCTTGCTCTGTCTTATTCCGATTTCTATCATCTTAGCCCTTGAGGAAGTATATCACAAGAAAACAGAAGACGAAGAAAGCAATTGCCCCACCCCAGAAAATCCACTTGTCCTGCCGTGCCCGTCTTTCAACCATCCTTATCGTATCCCCGCTCACCCCGAGAGTGTTAGCCACGGAATATAACTTCCTCTGTGTGCCCTTCAACATCTCTCTCTGCTGACCCAAATCACCCAATACTGCCCTTCCCCGATCCAAAAACTCATCAATCTGCGCGTTGGCCGTGGAAAAGAAATTCTGTTCGCGGAGCGCGTGTTCTTCGCGCGTATAATTCTCGCTGCCACCGCCGAAGCTTAAGCCCTCCTGTGTATTCCGGTGGGCAGGCGCGAAAGCTGATTGAGAGTGTGACGAGGGTTGGGCGTAGGGGTTTTCTGGTGTTACGCCTCCGCTGCCACCGGGTGTGCCGTTTGCTGCGTAGGGCCTCCGGTGGCCCAGCAATTCATTCCTGTTGTCGACGTGCAACGCCGCCTCCCTATCTCTCTTGAGTTCGTCGAATTGCGTCCTGTAGCTCGCAAGATCCCCTCTAAAATTCTTCAGACGTTCCGCGGCCTTCTCTTTCTTCTCTGCGTTCAGCTCGTTCCGACTGAGGTTCTCGTAGTCGACTAACGTACGCTGAAGGTTCTGCAATGATGTGCTGATCTGTCCTTGAAGTGCTGCGCTCGCAGTCTGTGGCGACTGCGAGAAGGCATCGAGGTCTTTGCGGAGAGAGGTGGATTGTTTGAGGGCACTATTGAAAAGGACGTTCTATAGTCAAGCTTGTGTTAGACACGCTGGTCTGCTGCTGGCTGTCCTAGATAGATTGCAGCTGAGGAGTACTCACCATCTTTGCGGCAGTAAAAGAAATGGCGTGTTTGGTCAGTTGTCAATTATGTGTCCCAGTGCCTTGAGTGTCAAATGCTGGGCACGCAAGGTTTCTACGATCGCAAGGTCACATTGAGGTTATTTGACAGGTGGCATATTCGATACGAGGCACTCGGTAATGGGACAACTTTCCCAAAACATGGTTCACAAAACTTATACAGATTTCTGTTACGGGATCTGGTGGTGGTTGTGAAATTGCCGATCAGGCATATTTGGAGCAAGTGAGAAAGACGCAAGTTGTTTCTAAGGCTGCATACAAGCTGTTGCGCTCACGACGAACGATATATGTGACATTGGTGTCAACCACCCTGTCGAAAGAAATCCCTATCAGGTGAAAAAATATGATCTTATTATGATACCTGCATCTTTGACTTGAATTTTGCAGCGTCACCAGAATCTATCCATACTTGCACTTCATTCGGACAAATATGGTCCTAACGCAAGCCGTGGACGAACTGACATAGCCACGTCATTCGACGATTCTAGTTATGGATTCCGTCCAACAAAGAATAATTGCCCGATCCTTCATACGTCGTTGCTCACTGACTAGCAAGAGTCTAATGAGCCCTGTAACGACATGCACCTGCTTCTCGGCCGAACATCGAAGGTCTAGGTATGTTAGCAGTGCTGATATCCATGGTGACGAAGACACATACCACATTAGCAGCCTCAAGAACGTGTGCCCCCTATTCTCTTCTTTTCCGTTGCAGCCCCGGCTGGGAATCATGTCCAGCCCTCAGACACGGCAGAAATCTGGACAGCAGTTTGCACAACAGCAAAGATGATAACAGGTGCTCGTGACTCTGAACTGATGTTTCCTGACCTAAGGTCACGTTTAGCAAATCCACCTGGAAGATTCTGCCTTCATCTGTCAGTACAGGAGAATCAGCAGAATCAAGCGTGGCGGTAATGGGTTAGTCCTCAGGTATGCGTAATGCTCGCTGACCAATCAATCGTTCTTCTAAATGTCTGAAACTGTTATCTGTCCAGATATAATCTGTGTGACCATGGAGTCGCCCAATTTCAGACAGAGAGAACTTGTGGTAAGTAATACAAAATGAGCAGAACTAGTCAGCCGGGCAACGTACTTAGGTTTGTCCCTTGAGGGTCACAGTAGGTAGCGGCTGGTTGCTGGGAGCACCTGTGCCTGAGACAAGTGTTAAAATGCCGAACGATAAATCTCCTAGGGCGTCGAAGCACGAGAGCAGCATGGCATGGGATATGTTTGGTCAAAAAGCCTGGCACTTGCTAGTGCTCTGAGCTGATGAGTTGCATAAGAGAGCACCATTCATCTAATCACAAGGGTCGAGTACGGTGCTGTGCATGGAAATTGATCGGAGCAGCCACAAGATCCTTGTTCCGCTGAACCTTCGCTTTGATCATGCCTCCAAAGGGTATCTTATATTCTTTAATTCCACTGCCAACCCCTGTAAACAATACCATATGACCGCCCTGTATTGAAATATCGATTGGAGATGGGATGATAACACAATCTGAGGCAAGGGGAAGCTCATCGAGCGCTCTCACTACTTCGTAGGGTACTTGTTCTCGACAAGCCATCTGCACACTAGTTAGCAACCACTTCAAGTTACGGTTTTGTCGTAGCCTTACTTGCTCGCAAAGTAGTCCGCAACTCCCAAAGCACCGAGACCCAAAGCAACAGTCCCAGCAAGGTTGAGATCGAGCTTGCCTTCCGAGTGCTTCTGATAAGCACCATATCCAACAGCGGCAGCAGTCAAAGTCCACAGAATATAGTTGCCAATGAAGACCGGGTTATCCTTGTTCTCGTTAAACTTCTGGGCATCCTTTTTGAACCCCTGCTTGGCCTCCTTCGCGGCGGTCGCACCACGCTTCTTCAGATCATCGGCCTTGCTCTGTGCCTTTGCTGCCCCCGCGCGTGCCTTTGCCTCAGCTTCTTGCGCCATTCTCTCTGATTGTGTCTCCGTCTTCACGGCTTGGTCCTCGAAGTCGGACTTGACACTCGAGACATGGGGAGAGTCGACGTCGATTAAAGAACTTGCTTGCGACTCGTCGTGCTGGAGGTGTGGAAGCTCTGGTGCGCGCCTAATTAGCTGTCGTCAGTATACCACTGTGCACCTGGTATGCAACACGCTCACTTCTAGCACACTTGTTAGCAACTGGTTGGAGATGTCGCACAACATTTACTCACTTCTTCGGCTGTTTGTTGAGGACCAGAGGCTGCGACCTCTGCGTACGACATGGTATTGGGTTGACGAGAGAGTTTCAAGGGCAGAACTGGTGACTGATCACTTGCTGGAAGATGGGAAGAATGTGTGGTTTTCAGTCGCGTGATGAATAGAAGTGATAGGAATGGTTGAAGATGCAACGAGATCTACTTGCGTGACCTCTCGCGAGTCCTGGCAGCTGTGATGATTGGACGCTGTTTCAGTCGCGTGGGAGCATGTGAAGCTGCAGCTGATTTCCGGTTTCTGGCGCCCTCGAAACCAGGGTGACGTCAGGGTTTCTGAAACGCACAAGCCGCACCCATCAGCAGCCACCGACAGCCAAAAATACATGCTGAAGGACCGCCGGAAGACGTGCAGTATTATGCAAAGCCTTACAATAAAGTCAACTCAGAAATAGCGGGCATACATGCAAGAGCAATGACGCAAAGTGATCACGTCTTTGCTAGATTCCTCTCCTACTCTGCCCAACCAACTACATCGTGAACCACCACTGCTCTCTCGGCTCCTTTGCCTCCTTAGATTTTGGATCAATCTGCAATTCTTCAGGAGTGCTTCTCCAGAGCGAGAATTAGAGACATCTCAAAGGCTCTCCGTCTTTCTAAGGTGCAATAATGGAATGACGACGGACTCCTCCCAGTAGACCAGTATCGTCTTCCGTTTTTCCTCTTGGTTGAAGTGTTCAGCCGCCGCTATCGCTGACTGGTGGTAAATGGGGAGTGTCATCTCCAACTGGCGACGCTGGTGATGAAGTTGTCGCAGACGCCGTGTACCATCCCAAACTCCTATCCAAGATAGCTTTCGAAAAGCTCCTTTATCTGAGATGTTTGCGCGACTAGGTCGATCTCCTGGTTGAGACTGTGTCCTGACATCGGAGTCACCATGGCCGCATCCACTCCCGGTTCGCTTGGGTAGGTGGATCAGATGTTATTATGTTCTGGATGACGTTGGCCCTTTACAGGTTTTGGAGAGTGGTGAGTTCTGCTTTGCTATTCACAGAGGAAGCCGATCATGGAGAACATGTGAGTCGTCAGGAGAAATCTCTATCGACTAATTTTCCTGCGGCGGTGAAAGCAGTATTGATCAGTGGACCTGTTTGGGCAGGTAGTCGTTGAACAAACTCATCCCAGTTTTTGTCTGAGTCAGGATCTTCGTCTTCTACGGCTTGACAGCCACATCTTATGGTCCTGCTCTAACTGTTGATAGAGATCCCTTTGAGCAAAGGACGAAAAGAGTTCGCCTCCTCAAAAAGGCCCCTGCAGATTTTGATGTCGTTGAGACGGAGGCTTTTGAGTTGGGTTTGGACTCGTGCAATCGCACCACTAAGGGGGGTTTCGTGAATGAAACGAACCAGGCGAACGGCCGAGTGAGCATTGATCAAAAGGTACCTCACCCATTACCGGCAGGACAGCAAAGACATAAGGACCTAAGGACCTTATGGCGCTCCTCTCCCCTACCTTCAACGAAACAGAACTGGAAAACGATGGAGCTGTCCCGGTGTCGCATAGGCTAACTAAGCTTGCGCGCTGCGGTCACTGCTCCGACATCTCCCTTTCCCTAGATCGGTATCGTTCGACTCTACTGCTATGCACGTAGTTTGCACATCAATGCCTGATGCTGTGATTGAGCTGCATAAGCGGCTCTGAGCCGCCAAGAATCAAGAAGAATCTGCTTTTGAGTGCGGTCATGGTGAGCTGTTGCGTACTCTCCTGAATATCTCTAAGGTTGACTCGTGCTTGAAAACTGTTGGCACGCGCAGTGAATTCTCGCTTGACTCAACAGGACCTGGCAATGCCTAACTTGATGCAAAGTGCCATACTTGTTTTGGGGGAAAATTCGAAGTCTAAGCAGCTATGTGACTGCGCGAGCGACCCAAAGCTTTATCATCTACCGGATCTTCTGCCATCAAGCAAGAGCGCCTCTGCCACCAACGTTAGCAAGCGCCTTCTTCTGTTCTTCACTAACAGTAATCTTCGGTAGCGTCTTCATCGAGCTCGCCATTCTTTGGTGTCCATTGATTTCCCTTCCTCTCGCAGGCGGCGGTAGGAATTCGATAGCAGTTAGATAAGCGAGATACGCCCCAATCGTATTCTTCGTCACGCCGCTTCCTGCACTGACGTCCTCACCTGTCCATTCTGCATCGGCATACAGCGAAGCTTCAGCATGCCGATCATCAAGCTCCGGCGCGAGTGTGTTGGAGGGCAGGTCATTCGCAACAAAAGTAAAAAGTGGCATGAGGGCGAAATCGGAATGTGATGCGACGTAGTCTTCCAGTGCTGATGCCCAGGGGACATAGTCGACGACTTTGGCGGTGTACCCGTATGTCTCCAGTGCTGCCAGGTATTGATTGAAGCGCAGTCGTGGATGACCTGTGACGTGCGCGACGCAGACGCCATCGGTGGTAGCAGGATGGAATGCACATGCGACGACTGTTCGTGCCACGTGATTCACAGGCACCATGTTGACAGTGTTGTTGATATTTGGTCTGGTCCCGAGCTGTACGCAACCCTTTAGCATACGAATCAGGAAGTCATCAGTGTTCGTGACGCCGGTCTTCGAGTCACCAAGGACATAGCCTGGTCGGATGATGCAGCCTCTAAGTCCGCGCTGTCCACATTCTCGAGTCAAGTACTCGGAGACCCACTTGCTTTGGCCGTATCCTGTAGTCAAGCCTTTGCTGCTACCCATTAGGCTGTCGTCCTCTGAAATGCCTTCTTCGCCTGCTGCGATGCGTCTCGCTGACTCGAGGACATAATAGTCATGGTCGAGAACACTTGTTGACGATACGAAGGCAAATAGCTTAGACTTCCCTTCTGAGCAAAGCTTAAGCGCATCAACTGTACCAAGGACGTTTGGCGCCTTCAGCATTTCGTAGGTATTGATCCAGTGTACCTGAGCACCATTATGTATTACGACGTCGACCGAGTCGACCAATGTCTTCCACTGCTCCTCCGCAACCCCGAATTTTGGAGGTCCGAGGCTACCTGGAATGCACTCAATTCGATTCTTCCAGTCATTCCTCCATACACCGTATGCTTGGCAAGTCCGCTTGAGCCTGTCCAGGGCACCAGTAACGTCTTTCGCTCGGATAAGAACATAGACCCTTCTAACCTCTGGCTCTTTACGATCGAGTAGATCTCGAAGTATGAAGCAACCAAGGAAGCCGGTCGCACCAGTCAAGAAGACCGTCGGGCTATCTGGATTGTCCCATTGGGCCTTCTTAAAGGTTTTGGGCAGACCACGGGCCATAACCTTAGCATCTTCGCTGTACTCTACTTCCGCCTTGACGCCGTTTGTATCAGCGTCTTGTTTCACGTCGTCTGGAGTATGTCCATCCAGAGACTCGGCTGCCTTTCTTCGGTCGATTGTAGCAGCCATCTCTTTCAACGTCGGTTTCTTGTAGAGCTGATTGATTGGTATGTCGACTCCAAGTCTCCTTCTGATTTGGTAGGCGAGCTGTTGTGCTTTCATGCTGTCGCCTCCCAGATCAAAGAATGACTCGGATGGTTTGATTGTCTTCGCGATCACGCCAGGTACAAGATTAGCCCAAACTGTAGCCAGCTGCATTTCTGCGTCAGTCAGGGGCTGGAGCATAGATGACTTGCGCCTTCGCGATGCAGTGAGCATGGCTGTATCAGGGAAAGGTAATTTCGGCTTGTCAATCTTGCCATTGGGGTTCAAGGGCATCGCTCGCATAGGCACAATGAGGGTTGGAACGGCATATACTGGTAGCTTGGTCCGCAAATACTCTTGGACAGCAGCCTGAAGCAGTCTGAAACGCTCGAATCTGCCAGCCAACGATCCATCGTCCTGTTCGTCGGGGAGTCCTCGTTCACTCATGAACTGCTTCCATGCTGATATTTGAGGCACAACATAGCTGACCAACGTTTGCTCCTCAAACTTATCTCTTCGTACCAATGTGACGTTCTCCCGCACCAAGGGATGCTGCGATAAATGTGTGTCGATTTCACCGAGCTCGATCCTGAAGCCTCGAATCTTGACCTGGTCATCCGCTCTCCCTGAACATTCGACATCTCCAGAAGGGGTGTACCTGCCAAGATCACCACTTCTATAGAGACGATCTCGTGGACCAAGGTAAAATTGCGCCCATGGTTGATCTTTGAGGCCTTGAAAACGCTTCTTGTCGCTATCAATCCCAGCCTCGTGTCCGGGAAACCAGTTTTCGACGAATTTGGTCTTCGTCAGATCGGGGTTTCCGAGGTACCCTTCTGCCAGGCCGCCGGCCCTGACGTAGATCTCACCTATTTCACCAATAGCGCAAGTCTTGGTACGATCGAATCTGTTTACAACCAGGAGTTGGACATCGTGCATACCTCGCCCGGCGGGGATGACATCCTTCATGCCATCGAGGTAGCCTTCCCTAGCGTTGCGGCTGGGGATCTCGTAGTAGCTGACAGCCCGCTGGGTTTCAGTTGTTCCATACATATTGACTATTGCCACATTTGGTGCTAAGTTCTGTAAGGAACGGCAATCACGCTTGATCAGAATATCTCCAACGAAGAATGCGTGGTGCAGCTTGCTAAATGTAGCTGTAGCACCACCTACCAAGATTTGACCCATCGCAGGTGTCAAGTGTGTCACTGTGGCTCCATGAGTCTTCATCCACTCTGCCAATCTCTCGTTCTGAATGTCGTTCTTCGAGGGCACAAGAAGTTGTGCGCCCAGGAAAAGCGGTGTGAACATATCGCGCTGGATTGGATCATGGGCGATGCCGCTCAGCATGGTAAACTTGTCGTTTGCTGAGAGATTGAAGGTCTCTGCCATCCAGTCGAAATAGAAGGCTAGAGAATAGTGTCTTCCACTGACGCCTTTAGGCTTGCCTTCTGAGCCCGATGTAAATGAAAGCGTAGGTCTAGAGTCTGGTCCGACTACGACACCGGGACTTTTGCCTTTTCGTGACTGAACACTTTCAAAGACGTCCTTGCCTTCGTGGTGACCGCCTGTCAGGGTGCCATCATTGTGTAATTTCAGTGCTGGGACCTCAGTCCTCAATTCAAGTGTCTCCTTGATGTATTTGCGTACTTTATCATCCAAAGCACCGGCCTCTTGGGTAGCTTTGTCAATGACAACCAAAGCCCTAGGCTTCGACACCTCAAGGTAGATATTCTGTCGGTCTGGAGGGTAAGCCGGATCCAGGACGGAGAAAGTGCCACCAGCCTTCAGAGTTCCCATGACTGCGACGACCAGATCCACACCTCGATGTGAATAGATCATTACCACATCACCTCTTTCTAGACCACAGTCTACAAGATGGTGCGCAAGGATATTAGAGGCTTCATGGATCTGCTTGTACGTGAAATTGCGTTCAGGTCCATCTTCGTTCTTTGTCTCTACTACACAGAGACGGTCAGGGTGCTTTTCAGCGTTTGCAGAGAAAATATCATGAATGGCCCCACGGAAGGAGGACCACTCTAGATCTGTCGTCGGATTTGGCAGCAACTCTCTCTGCTGGGTAGTGATAAACTCAATTCCACCGATTGGTGCAGCAGGATCTTGGGCCGCATTTTCAACGAACTGCGCGATCTGCGATAAAATGCCAGAAATTCTGCTACTCGAGAAAAGACGCTGGTTGTATCGCGCCGTCAGCTGGAGCGAGCCCTGGCTGGAGCATTTGTAATCCAGCAGAAAGTCAACGTTGTCGATAGTATCGTATGCTGAGGATCCTAAGGCGGACGAGCTGTAAGCGGCGAAACGGAACAAGACTGGCGTATTGAGCTTTATCTTCACGTCCTTGATATCCACAGGCCGGTCCTTAGCTTCCCGAAGAGCAGAAGTTACCCGCTCGAGGAGCTTCTCAAACGTCTCCGAGGCTGTCAAGGACAATCTCACAACGATGGCTTCGCCGTTGGGGCCGGTATTCGTACCCACTGACACATCCTCGTCGCCAGTCAATCGTCCTACTAGAGCCACAAAGCTGGTCAATAGGATGCTGTCTGCACTTCGTGTTGTGCTAAGCTTTGCGAGGCCAGCTGACTCCGTGTTGAAGACCTCAAGAGCTTCGATAGGACGTTTGGGAACGCCTTCTTGGGAGATCTCAGGATAGTCCCGAGTCAACGGCGTGATAGTAGGACTGGCGAGCTTGTCCACCCACCATTCCAGGTTGGAGTTCGACATGCTTGAGTGATCATCGAACGACGGATGTTTGTACAGTACATCGACTCAATTACGGGAAACTCGTGTGACTCAGTCCGACCGCCGTCCTCGGTCAAGAAACTTTTTCGACAACTGGACTTTTTACGGTTGGGCGCAGGGTCCGTGAGAGCACTTCCGTACGCTTTCATTGGCTCTCAGTGTTTTCGCAAACTGCGCAACTCAAGGTCAATCCGAGCCACTTCGGCGATAGGAGTGGGTCGTAAATAAGGCAGTTCCGTTGATGGGGCGCCGCTACCGTTCCTTCCGCGAGTCAGCAGAAAAGGGAATTTAAACACCAGTTGTCCGATGCGCATACGGAGCCTACCCCTACAGCAACGGCATGGGTAGCAAAGACATCTAATGATTTGAAGCGTTCTGGGTCGAGCACTTGCTCATTTCGCTTTTGCGCATCTGTTGGTTTTCAATTGTTCCTCTGCCATGCCCAGAATCAACTTCCGAACAATCGTTATCGTCGCTGCGGCCGCTCTCGCGACCCTCTTCATTCTTTCGTCTTCAACTAGGGAAATCGCGTCAGATGCAGCCAACGCTGTGACACCGAAAAACCTACATTCCATAGCATCGGTCGACCTCAACCTCCCTTCAAAGTTTCACTGGCACAATGCGGTGCACAAGCCACCGGAGCAGAAGAATAGCACCAGCGGGGAGGCGTCGTGGTACACCCACTGGCGGTGGCTGAACCCTTTCTCGTCGTCCTTAACCTTGGACGAGGATCGGACGCTTCTTCCACCTCTTCCAGATCGGCCATTCGTTTACACCTACTACGATACGACCGTTAAGAGGGACAAGGAGACTCAGAGAGTAGACCAAGACTTGCTATTGACATGGCGGAGAGCGTGGTGGGCGAAGGGTTTCAGACCTGTGGTCCTGACCCAGGCTGAGGCTATGGCCAACCCTCTGTATGCCGAGCTGAAGCCAAAAGGAATGCCAAAAGCCCTTGAGACTGAATTCTCGAGATGGCTTGCATGGAGCCATATGGGTACTGGCTTGTTAGCAGATATATACTGCTTGCCCATGGGCGCCTACGATGATCCACTGCTGGTCGCGTTGAGAAGAGCTCAATTTGGGCAGCTGATCCGGTTCGACGGCGTTGGAAGCGGCCTCTTTGCTGGCGACAAGGCTCAAGTTGATTCAGCCGTTCAAGATGCCCTCAAGGATGCGAGACTAAGCTCGTTCAGGTCTATCACAGACGCCGTCAAAAGCAGTCTCTTCCGTGTCGAGCAACCAACGTCTATTGCGTATTACGACTCTGACACCCTGCAGAAGCGCTATTCCGCCATAGCCGACGCAATCTTGAACGATCCCGTTAAAGGTCGCCGTGAACTCAACAAGCTCATGATTTCACATCTTCACATAATATGGCAGAACACGTTCAGCAGCGGTATTGAAGTGCTCAAGCCATTGCCTGCGCATACAACTGCACTGGTCGAACCTTCGCTCCACCTTGCTCAACTCCTTGCTGAATGTCCAGAGACTTTGATGCCCGCTTCTTGTCCGCCTAACAAACCAAAGTGCTCCCCTTGCGTCGGCTCAAGGATGCGTATTACACAGCCTGAGGCTTTCAGAAATAGTTCCAGTCTCTACACCATTGCAACAGTACCTCATCCTTACACGATGATCATGTTGAATAACCAGACAAGCGATATTACGATCGCACACATTCGCCGCAAGACAGATCGTGATCGGTGGATCCACGACGTGACTCGCGATGTCCTCGGCGATGGTCGAGCAGGTCCCAGCCGAGTGGTTGCCTTGAAAGAAGCAGTCGCATCTGAGTTCGGCCGCACACACTCGCTGTGGTTCACAGTCGAGCACTTCCCATCAAACATTGCAATCGACATCACAGCCGACAAAGTGCCGAGCAACGACGTGGAACAGCGACCAGTAGACAAAACTCCATTTCCCGAAAATTGGCTTGAAGAGATAGACTGGCACATTGGCTTCCCTATACCTCGAGCTACAGTTTCTCACGGAGAATCTATGAATCCTGTGCCGCTTCCTGAAAGATGGCAGAAAGGTCAACAAGGCATCCCAGCGGACAAGAAGGGTTCGTACGATCCGCCGGACGCCGGCGAGAACCAGCTGAAGATTGAAGCCCAAATATTGAAGAAGGCACGAGACACGATCAACAGTAGAGACAAAAATCTTCGGCTGATGCGGGATGTTGCAGAGAAATGGAACTTGGCTGACCTTGAAGCCTGGAAATTCGTTAGAGCTTTCAGGGCACAAAGTGTGATGGAGCGAGAGCTGTTTGAAGAGGAGGAATCGGCTTATTCTGGCACGAGCGGTGCGAGGAATTCGAGGTGGTGGTAAGAAAAGTGCATTTCCTTGTACAAATTTGTTTGGTATAGATTTAGGAAAGTAGCTAGGGTAGCTATGTATGGCGTTGGAAGATAATTAGATACCCTGGATGTGTACAAGATTGTATGGAGGATAATGATTTGAGACGTTCTCTTTGTTATCTTCATTGCAGTGTCTATCACGCTTGAGTGTTATGGATAGGCATACGTGCTCGAAATTTATAGCTGCAATACCTCGTTTACATCAAGCTCCAACTTTATTCACCCCGAGTAGCGAAACATTCTGTCTCTACTTATGGCGGCATTGGAATTGTGATTGTGTTCTCAAATCGTCGCATAGCGTTGGACACAGGCTGTACAGCCGAGTTACAGATCCACAAGCGTTGCACCTTTCCTCTCTCTCTCAACTGAGCTGAATCTTGTGCCGGATCCGTTCAGAAAATGCTGCCGCTGCCACCGCAAGGGGTGTTGAGCGCCAATCCCAGCTACGCAAACCTCCACAAGCACTTGACAGAGCACATCCTTGCCCGTGATGGCTCAACTCGATCTAAGACCAAGAAGTACGATAGAGTTACCCAGCAGTTGAAGGATGCACGAACCGCAACAGTCCGCGATGATATCGTGCTGCGAGCCCTCGAGGAACTTGTGCTGGAGGGCGCCGATACCGAGACTGAGAACCGATTACCTCGACCAAAGGGCATGGCAAGGCCTGCGCAAAGCGCGAAGCATGGTGCACTCAGTCTACCGCCTGAGCTTCGAGAACTGGTTTTCAATGTCACGGCATACTTGGCAACAGCACTAGACCCCAGTAGCAGCGAACCTCTTCCGGAGGACACCGACGAATTAATGGCTCCAGAGCTCGACGCGTTCAAACAGAACCTCCCGACGATATCCAAAACCCTCTCTAACCACCTCACGTCAATAGAGTCTTCTCTGGCAGCCACCGCCAAACCCCTCACGGCAGCCCAGGACCAGTCACACCCACCGTCCTTCCAGGACACATCCGCCCCCCTCCCCTCCCTCCTCGCAACCCTCCAGCACCAAACAACCACAACCCAAGAAACCACTCTACCCGCATCTTTAACTGCCGCCACCACCTCCCTTATCGCCTTCCTACAATCGCACAGTAGAGCAATCCAATCCGCCATCCGCACGCTGGAACTCACGACCCATGGCTCCCAGTCCCGCCATCTCATTTCTCGTGCGAACTACCTCAAAGCTGTGGCCCGGGGTATCCAACTCAAAGCACACATCCTTGCACTTGAACGGGAGCGGGCGGTGTACGGGGACCAGGCGCTGATGGATTACCTCGAGACAGAGGCTGATCGTCTGGCTAACGAGGAGAGCAAGCTGCAGAGGCAAGAGCTGCAGCTGCAGGAACTACTGAGGGAATACGAGGAGGAAGGTATGCAGGCTGTTGGTAGGATAGATGGTAGCGGAAGTCGAGGAGAGACGGAAGAAGGAGAAGGAAAAGGAAAAGGAAAAGGCGAGGACGTGTTCACGGCACTGGGAGAACGGTACGCAGAGGTGGAAAGGGAGATTGACGAAGTCAAGCGCGACATCGACAGGCTAGAGACAACAGTATGGAGAGGGCAGTGATTGCGCTCTTCATGTATATACTAAATGGCGTTGAATGTGCAACTTCAAACACAACACACTTTCGACGTCTCCAGGCTTTGTCCAATCACTAGGCTCATCCTCAACAGACCAGATCAGACCAGGACCTTTCAGCTGGCTCAACGCACGGGGAGCAGTAAATTTCCAAGCATATGCAGCGTCGAAAAGAGCGCTGAAATCAGCACGTCAAACTGCCATGCGTTATAACAGAACGCTCAATAAGCGCGAGCGCGAGCGCGTATAACTACTGTAGGCAACCTATCTATCTACCTTACGGCGTGCCTCGAGGCACGCGCGTCCATCTTGGAACTCCTAGGCAGAACGTCTGGATTGAATGGAGGGCTCATTCGAGTTCTAACAGGCAAGCTACCATAGCATCGATTTGGCTCTATGTGAAGGAAGAAGGGCATACAGTCTGTATGGCCTCAGATGTGGGCTTAGCTCAAACGATCATGGTATTCTTGATCGCCAACAATGTTGTGACACCTCGCTCTGCATCTGCATCTGCACCTGCGCCTGCGCCCGTCCTCAGGGCGGAATTGTACAGAATGCCAATTCTCTCATCATGGATAAAAAAGGCGATGTTGCCGTCGTCCCGCTCTTTGTAATGCAGTGCTCTCTTCTACTGCAATCTTGGTGCATGACTTTCATGGTGAAAGAGTGCGTCGCTAATACTGACCCTGGTTGAAGAACGAGAAGCAATATTCGCACGCTAGCTCAACCCAGCACCTAGGTCCGCATTTCAAATCAGCTTGTCACAATGTCTGCAACTCTTCGTCTCTTGCTATTGAGGCTTGCTGTGGTTTTGTGCTTTATTCGCATGGTGCTATCGCTCCATCATTGCGCTTTCACCATAAGGACCAATCGAGCAAATTGCGGTCTGAAACCGCTACTCCGTTCATAAATTCTCCAAGTCTCAAATTCTCTCACCCGTCCGTTATCGGTCAAGCAATAGCCTGTTCCGGCTTCTCGTATTTTGCCACAAAGTATTTCTCACTATTCCTGCTCAGCCACACCGTGAACTTAGAGAGTTCCTCCTTGAGCCTCGCCACACTTTGCGCATCCATATTAGTTTGTGCAATGAGTTCCGGCATATTGACAAGCAGCCTCGCCAGATGCTCTCCGCCATAACAATCACCAACTCCCTTGCCCTCCCAACCTTGAGCTGCGTTACCTTCCTCCCACCATTTCCTCACCTCTGCCAACTGTGCTCTCTCTCCACGGTATAGCAGTATTTTGCCTAAACTCTTTTCGAAATATACCTTCATCCCGACGCAGAACTCCTCGAGGATGTCTGCTTCACTGCTGCTTCCTCTGCCACCACTGCCAGCACCAGACCGGTTTTGTTTCTCTTCGTTGAAATAAGAGTCGATGATAAAATTCGCAGGTGCTTGAGACGGGAGCGGGACAAGAAGGCCGGATTTTGTCACGTTCTCCCAGTCATCGACTAGGATGTTTTTGAGGTGGTCGGGAAGGGGTAGGCGGATGCTGGGTCGGTTCGTGAAAGTGTCTTCCTGTTTAGAAGTCGAGTTAGTAATCGAGCGGGTACACCCATTTGAACGGTTGTGTGCCGGTGTTGGAAGTGCTTGGGCCGCAATCGGGGTCGAGGTCCTGGTCCCGGTCACGGTTTGGAAAAAGTTTGCAAAGGTCGATAGGCGGTTGTTTTCTCAGTCGCCGCTTGAGTTTTGCGGACGAGCTTGAAGCTTTATCCGCCGAGGAGGAGGTATCATATCGACTTTGAGCCTGATCATGATGCATTTGCTGCTTTGGCTGTGATGCCGTTTCTGCTGGTGCTGTTTCCTTAGTCACTTTGGCTTGGGAGTCCTCTGTTGAGCTCGAGCCGTTGCTTAGTCTATCTTGCGCAGAGTCATTCGTTTCGTGTTCATGGCTGTCATTGTTTGGAGGAGCCTGTGAACGCGGTGCAGCACGACTTCTGCAGATGTAGTTTGAAATTGTGTCGGATTCAATTAATAGGCGGGGGCCCGAGTGTGGTCATTGTGTTGAATGGACGTCAACGGTAAGAACCTCGAGTGAATTGACCCGCTGGTTGGGAGAGGACTCAGCGGGTGTTATAGGCAATCGCTCGTCGTCAAGAGAATGATTGACTTGACTGTGATTAGCCTCTCCAGTAATGTCGATTGCTGGTTTCTGAGGACCAGGAGTGTGAAACTGCATGCTAATGACTGAATTCGCTGATGCTTGTGTGTGGTTCTGAGCAGGTAAACATGAAGCAAGGACTGCGACTGGAACTTCACTTTCCTGAGCTTGATTCGCCAGGAGCGTTGACTTTCGACTTTCTTGGTGGAAATGACCTTCTCTGCGTTTACAACCTGTGGGTGAGGCGCCCGCTTGCAACGTAGATGGTGCTGCAGGCGAGACAGAATAGTCCTTTTCACTTTTTACAGCTTTGTCCTCCCAGGTAACCAATCCCTGGCCTTCTTCATCAACGGTGCCTAATTGAATATTGCCTCCCTCATAATCTGAAGTCTCTTCAGGAGCATCCGAAGGCGAATCTGGCAACAGACCCTTGTCACGCTTGATGTAGTTAGGCATTGGATCGCCCTTCTTCCATGGATGTGATGCAGGGTGATGAGGTTTGCATTTATCGTGCTTAATTCTGCAATAGTCGCAAGCTTGCTTTGCTTTCTCACCGACAGCGGCCCTGCCTTTCCTGGGGCGTACGGTCGAAACAGTCTGCTCTGTAAGACTGTTTCCCGAGACACTTGTGGCCGTGGCAGTCTTTGTCGGTGTCGTTGCAGAGAGAGCTGTGCCTCGTCTTAGGCGCTTCGACTCTGGCTTGAGCGATCCTTCCTCTGAAGACGCGAATCTCTTTGGACCGCCGGGCCTGCCTTCTTCGCCATGGAGTGTGACGCTCTCTTGAGGAAAAATACTTTTGCTGGTGTCGTTGAGTATGATTCTGGGCTGGTTGACAGGTTCCTCAGATCCTCCTGAAGCCGGTAAAGATCGCTTACGGATGGTCTGTTGAGGAGCGACTTCAAACTCCTCAACTGGAATCGCAGACTGTGCACAGGCCTTTTCTGATACTGGTTCAGAGGACAAATCGACGGGCGGAGCAGACTTGTTTCGAACGCTTTTTTGCGTAGGCTCGACAACCGGCTTGGAACTAGGAACACGTGGCTTTTTTAGCTCACGTTTGGATTCCTCGACATTCTGAATTGGAAACTCATCACCATCAACAAGGAGAACTTCCTGATGATTATGGTTGATCATCGAGGAGGCACTCAATTTAGCAGTCTCGAGCTCCGGCACTGATTGAAGCTCAATTTCATCATCTTGAACTGTTCGCTTCCCAGCAATTGACTTAGAGACTGGAAACGTCCGCTTGTGTGTCAAAGGATCAAAGCCCGGCCTTGGCTGCACCGGCAGACCCTTCACTGTGGTGACCTTGGGGAATTTACAAGCATCAAAAGCCCCGCCGGAGCCGGGGGGATCGAGGTTGAGAGGATCATTTGAGACGCCAGCGCCAGCAAGGATTTTTGACTTGTCGTTGACCTCGTATCTTTCCAATGAAAGACCAGGCACCCAGATCTGCGGAGGGAATAGAGGTATATCCTCCATAGCCTGATATTGACTCACAGCTTGTGCACTTCTGTTGCTGTCCTTACGGCTCATATATGCTTGGAAGTACGTGTTTACTTCCTTGAGCTCGTCTTTGTGAGTACCACCAAGCAGTGGTCTGGTAAATGCGCCTTTTGTGACTTTGTACTCGGGATCGGCTCTCGGTAGCAATTCTTTCCTCAGCGCTTCCATCGTGTCTAGACCTATAAGTTGATCTGGAAATGGTTGTTCTCGGCAGTCGATAAGATACTGGATATAGTATGCTCGCTCTTGCCCAATAGGCTGACGCTCTTCGTAAGGTCTGTTGTCTTTCAGATCACCCTCGAAGAACTGGCGCATAGTGAGTCCTTTCGGGAATCCATACCAGAAGTTCTCCCGCTCTTTTTGAATATCATATAAGTCGCTGGTGGACATTCGGTCTTCGCCTGCACTGTCTGAGGCTTTCACCAGTTTCGTCTCGATTGCCTCTGGAGCAGCCGAGGGTTCAATACGCCATTCATTTTGTTTGCTCGGTCTTGTGCTTCTGTTCGATCTCTTAGTATCCGGAGTGGATTGCTTTGCCGACCTCTGGGCTGGCTCGAACACGCCCTCCGGATCAGCAGCAGGGTTGGCTCTAGATGGTTTCCTACTTTGGATGTGTTGCGGTAGGGTTTGTGTCCGTCCTGGTGACGCAAGCATAACGCGTTGTGATTGAGGTGTCTGTTTCGTTCTCGCCATATCGTTTCCGGGAAGGTCCGAGTGGAATGGAAGGTGCAGTAACATTCAAGGGTCTCGGGGTTACGAACCTTTTCTATGTCGTTGTCCCTTGCTCTCTTTGTACCACGGGACGGCACTGACGAGGTCCTTTCCTCGCTCCCTCTACCAGATCCGATCTCAGATGCGCCTTTCCGGCCTTTGGAGGCCGCGGAAGGTTTTGCTGTCCGAGAGGCGTGCTGTTCCTGGGCAGCCTTCTTTAGGTTGATTGCAAGTTCACGATTTTCTTCAGTGTTCTTGCGAAGGCGATCTTGAGGCACCCAGTCGTCCCAGCTGGTTGATATAAATTATCAGCAGGTATCTCGAAAGCTATGGGCTATCTCGAAGTGCTGGAAGCAATTTCCGGCAGTGATGGGAAGATACTTAAGGGCTTAGGTGACTCCTTTGCCAGGTGAGAAGAACCCTGGTTCAGTTCTGGGCACTCTAGGGATTAAATATTCCAGAGTGAATGAGACCGGAAACAAGGCGGAGCAAACTGGAAACAAAGATGCAGAGCAGGAGAATCAAGGAAGTAGGCAAGCGATTTGTTTCCGTTGGCAATCGACACATGGGGTGGGTGACAGATTCAAAGTCTTTTGTTAGATCGAAAGACTGAAGTAAAGCAGTGTATGGGCATTAATGGCAAAAGTGGCAGGCACCGTATAGTGAAAGTGGACTTACGTGTTTTTCCACCCTTTGTAGTGAACTCGATACTCGAACGGGCTGGTTTTGTCTTTGGGGTCTTGCTTTTTCACGTCGAGAACCTTTGCTTCGTAGAGCAATTCGCCATGAAAGCATAAGGCTTTCTCGTCCTTCTGATACGAAGGTTTGCTTTCTGCATTGGCTGGGGCCATCTTGAATGAAGTGTTCGAATCGGTGTGCTGGGACGTCTGGTCAATTGGTGATACAAGAAGGATGGAAGTGCAATATCGACCTATCTGCAACAAAATGAGGAACGCAGGACTCCTCAAGAGCAAGTAAGTGCAGTGGTATGAATGAGGATGAGTGAAACCGTTCAACGGATGATCTTGAACGAGGCCATATCCTCGTTTGCTGTTATCTAATTGGCTACTTGAGACGCGTTTCTAATTAGATCTTTACAGCGCGTCAACGGCATTAAGATACACATCGCCAGAGGAATTTGTGTGACAATTGTAAAGCAACACTACAGACCTTTACGATATACATGGTAATTCTCAGAGGTATAGAGTAGCAACTGGTCAAGCGCCGCACTTGTTTCTTTGCGCAACTGCGTTCAAGCCCCTATGCGCCAAGACTTTGGGTGCCAGACATTGAGCCACAGCTCGGGACCGGTCGCGGAAGACCAATACGAACTCATCAAGCTGGAGCGACACTCGGATTAAAAGCTTTGTGAAAGGAGAATACGTCTCCGTTTCCGACTTTCATCGACGAGGATCGAAAGACCTTCCCGTCTCCCCTATCACGCACATCTTAATACAGATCTCCCGGACATGGCCCTCCCACCGATAACGGAAGCCACTATCCTTAACGCCTATCTCCTCCCGCCTTCACCTCTGCCCACCATCCTCCCCTATACCGCATTCCTCAACCTTGTTCCACATAGCTACCGCAACGACCCCGAGTACTCCACCGCATTGAAGCGCCTCTACCGTGATCTGCAATTCCAGCGCTCCATCACTATCGATCAAGTACGGCAGAACATTGAGCGGGAGTGTGGTGCAAAGTCTGCTACATTTAAGGCACGATTAGCCAGAGCGGTGGCAATTGAGGAAGGCGATCGAGAGGCCGAGGCCGACGAGGTCAGGGAGAGGAAGCGACGTCGTCTTGGCCAGGAAACCAACCGCTTAGTACGCGACGGCGGCGAGCAGAATGCGGACGGTGGCCAAACGAAAGTCAAAGACGAGGACTTGTCTTCGGAACCTGATGAGTTTACGGATCCTTTGCACGTCATGGCTCGTCAAACCTTCTACGATGACCCCTCAAACATGCATCCAGCAGCTCATGTTTTACCTCTCTCGGCTCATCTCGCGAATCAACCAAATATAATCGGGAACAGCACAGCGTTTCATACGAAGAGGTCTCTTCTGTCTGCCATGCAGAATGCAAGTGAAAGTCTACAACGGGAGATCGAGGACCTTGAAGCAGAATGCAAACTCATGAAGGACGGTATAGCGGAGACCGTCGGAGCACTGAGCGATCTGAGATATGGGAAGAGGCGGAGCGAGGGCGAGCAAGGCGGAGATTCAAGTTACAAGGAGGTGCTGGAAGCAATCCAACAATTCAGAGACCTCATCAGCACAAAGACTACGCTTTGAGGAGTAGATATTTCATTCCATGCCTCAGTCCCGCATGTCACAAATCATATTCTCTGTCTCGAATTGATCAAATCCGGCTGATGGACTGGCAATGACTCCTCCTCCTCCTCCTCCTCATGCTCGCGAATGAAGCCCCAAACGCGCCAGCAATCCATTGAATTTCTTGCTCAGACCATCCCAGCGCGTACGTGTCCTCGGCTTCTTGATACTACTATTTGGGTCCTTGCACATATCCCAGAAATTGCGGCTGATGTGTTTCATCATTTTGCTCAATTCCTGCGTTCCGTGACTGGTCAGGCCGAACTTCTGAGCAATGTTGTCGGATATGCTTGAGACTGAGTCGACAAGCGTAGTGCCGTCCAGTAGATCTGTATTACACTTATCTAACGATGGATTAATATTACCCTATTTCGCCTGAGAATTGAGTCCAATCTCCAGACAGCTTCTACCCCGGCTCTGATGGTCAGATGCCTTGCAACAAGTATCCCCCACAATTGTCTCGGTATTGCGATCACTTTGCCGTCAGTGTCTCCCGTATGTACTTGTGAATTTCTCCCGTCACAGTGACTAAATCTTTTGACCTTCCGATTCACGTCGATGCGACATCCTCTAATGTATCACTAGTGGCGCTGTTTGAAGTACGGTCCGTGGTTGGTCCATGGGTCGATTAGGGCGAACTTTTCGTCTGGCTATGAAACCAAGGTTGACAAAGTTATGCATTTACGATCCTGGCCTTCAAGCTTGATCTCATTTCAAACTCACCGCTGCTTTGGTGCTATTGAGGTAGTACTTGTTTTTAGCATAAAGTGGATGATACGGGGAAGAAGTGAAGGTTTGGGAAGGTTTGCTTCGTCTCTTTCTCGATCGGCAAGATATGATACTAGGCACTAACTACCCGACCACAGCCGACTTATCTGGCGCCTCCTGCACTAGAAAGTGATGTTTGAACAAGATCCAACAACCAGTTCCGATGGGCCTCTACTTATGTGCCGCAATGACCTTTTCCACCTCATCATAGCTACCCATGTAGATACCTGACCTGTCATGGATACTCTGCGGCACAACCTCCAACAGTCTCTTCATGTGGCTATCCACCGCCTGTCCTCCAGCCTGTTCCATAACCATAGCCATAGGCGCACACTCATACAATATCCTCAGCTTGCCCTTTGGACTCTTCTTGTCCGCCGGGTACGCGAACAATCCACCGTAGAGCAGCGTCCGATAGGCATCAGCGACCATGGATCCGATATAACGGCCTGAGTAGGGTTTGCCGTCCTTGCCCTCTGCAGTCTTAGGTGGGAATTTCAGCGAATTAAAGAAATCGATGGTCTTTTGTTCCCAGTAGAGTGAGTTGCCTTCGTTCACGGAGTAGATCGCGCGCTTCTTGGGCATTTTCATGTTGGGGTGGGTGAGAATAAATTCACCGAGCGCATTGTCCTGCGTAGCATATTAGTGGGCCGCGAAAGGGGAGGGTGGGAGGACGCTTACCAAGGTAAACCCATTCACGCTACCTCCTTTCATTGTGATTACCAGCTGCGCTGAGGCACCGTACATGGTGAATCTGCTTTCGTCAGTGCAATGCTTTGCAACGCGGCAAACAGCTACTTACCCAGAAGCCACCAACTCAGTTCCAGGCATCAGGAGGTCCTTAGCCTCAGGTCTTCTTCCACTCTTGACCAGTTCGTCGCTCAATCTCGAAATAGCAAAAATAGTACCGACCGAGACACCAGCATCCAAGTTACTGCTGCCGTCAATCGGGTCACAGGCAACGAAGTATTTCGCGTTTGGGTGCTCATCGAAGTAGATGATCTCCTCCTCTTCCTCAGAGACCAGGGCTCTGCACTTTCCAGAGCCTTTCATAGAGGCCACGAACAGGTCGTTGCCTATCACGTCCAGCTTTTTCTGGTCATCACCGGTTGTGTTAGAGGAGCCAGCTAGACCTTGAAGGTTGATCAGAGCTGCTCGTCGGATGTAGTAGGCTATCGACTTGAAGGAAAACTGGAGAGCTTGACATAGAAGTCTGGGAAGTGTTAGCTCGTTTTCGACGGTGCAAAGGTTCGGACACTGTACGTGAAGTCTCCAGTTGCCTCTCGATGTTTCGTTTGCTCCTCTGTGATGAATCTGGAGAGGGTGATGATCTCTGTATTGATTGTCTCTCCTCCAACAGGACCGCCACCGTTGCTTTGAGACATTATGCCAAAGCTAGTCGTGGCGCTTAGGACGATCTTAGTTCCGTCTCTGTAGTTCGGTTTCAAGATTTGTGCGGAAGATGGATCACTGAGCTGGGAAATGCCGAGGTTGTGATGTCGCTCGGAATTGGGTCTGCTGGTATAATCGAACGTGGGAACAGGTTGTCAATAGCAAGTGTCTGAGCTCGAAAAGGCAAAGAGCAAAGGCAGATGGAAGCACGATTTGACAGAACAGAAACTAGAAGGAAAGTAGGGACAGGCACTGAGTTATCATTATTAGCAGACATCAACTCAACCGGGTAGACCACTACGCTGTGTTTTCACCCTCAAACACGACGAAGCCATAGCATCATTCGCGCAAGTAAGATGTGGGGAGTCGGCAGAGGGGAGATCCAAACAAACCCTTTTGACATCCAGACGTAACGGGTCATGGAGCAGGATGAGTTGCCAGAAACGGGGGCAGCTTCCTCCGCAGTCTGTAACATGACTGGGCTTCCTGCTACGTCCCGTGATGTTCCGAGGGTCTTGGCTTCTGCCATCTCGGACCTTGTACCGAGCCCACCGAAATGCAGAAAATGTCGGACAGGACCGGAAAGTGCCATTTGCCGCCATGAAAGTGAGGAAGAACGTTGAACGCACACAAGATTTTATTCACTTAATGGGCTTCAATTTGCAAATGCCGAACACACGTCTATGACTCGGGATTTGCTCTACGAGGAGCCGAAAAGACTTGCGTGTAATAAGAAATAAAGACAATGTGCTGCTTGCTTGGCGTGCATGGTGGGCGCGAAAAGGAGGAAATGAGCCCTAGGGTGGCGCCGAAAGGCTGAAGGAGAAGAGACTCTGCATGAGTACCTATCAGACGAGGAACTTGAGATTAGTCACATTATCGTCGTGCATGTCTACTCAACAGACTACAGGGGGGTATCATTCAATTTCAGCAGCAATATCGTCCCATCCACCTTGGTCCTGCAAGTATTGCCGTACTCGTTCTTTGTGAACTTCAAAATGCTTGCCCAAGGCATCCTGCCACTGTTCCTCAATCATTGCTGCACGGGTTTTCAACTCATCCGTCAACTCGCCCTCATCCTCGAGGCGCGTGTCAGCCAGGTCGATGCTTCGGTCGCCGGCCATTTTCTGCTGAGCTTTCGATGCCCTATAGTGTGCTGATAACGACGATGTCTTGACTTCATGCACGAGACAATGCAAATTAATTTGTCCTTCGATATACTGGTAGCTGGATTTTTCGGCGTGCCTTAGAAGTAGGTAGAGGTACTGCTGTGGGTGCTCTTTGTATGACGGATTTTCCTGTACCTCTTCGTCAGGAATATGTATGTCTAGCTGACTGGGGTCTGCCGGGATCTTCTGCAGGAGATCGACCAGGCCAGGCGTGATGTCCCAAAACGCAGACGACTGCAGCTCGATGCCTCGAAGAGCATTGTCTTCTACGAATTGCAAAAATGACTCGTGCCGCTTCAAAGCCTCTGCGCAGAAGGTAGCGTGGCGAGTGGCTGCATCCTTGTCAAAGAAAGCTTCAGTGTCTCGGACTTTGTCGGTATTGTTCGTCTGTTGGTAAGGCAGCGCAACAATAGCCTTGTACGCGTCATTACGTTGTGACAGCAGATCGAACAACTCTTGATGCAATGTCTCTCGAGCTTCGAAAAGCCATTTGAGCTGTGTCAACTGCTCAAGGAGCTCTGGCACGTCATCCCCTTCCTGCACAGGCTGATCTGGATCTTGATTCGCTGCACTTGCAAACAACTCTCTCTGTAGAGAGAGCAGACTGTTGCCCAGGTGCTCGATCCGCTCGTTCAGCTGGTCGTGTAGCGGATTGATCACCACATCCTGTAACGTCTCGAATTCGGCTTGTAGACCTTGTCTCTCGATCTCAAATTGCTCCGCCTTGACTATGTTCTCTGCTTCAGCTGCTTCAGCGAAGGACATGCTTCCGTCTGCAAGCTGTGCTTGAATATTAGCTCTAAAATTCCGCCGTATCTCCGAGATTTTACTGTTTCTGTCTAGCCTCATCGCCTCGACACTCATCTCATGCCGAGATTGTCTGTTCCGAGCGTCACTCAAATCGCTGAGCATGCGAACAGTCGTTCGATATTCTGCAAGGTCAGGGTGGTTATTGTTTACGGCAGGATGATGTCGAGGATAAGGAGGGGGCAACGTGATGAAGCGCGATATGTCTAGCTCACAAGGTCGTTGAGCACGACGTTGGGAATTTCCGGTCAGAGGAGGTGATGTAATACCGTCATCGTAATATCCGAGCATCTCAGGGTTCGCCTTCTCCTCTCGGTAGACTTGACCGTGAGTGACAAGTGCCTCTTCAGGAAGGGGCTCTGGTTCCTCGGTCTCCATGTCATGCAACAGCTTCTTGGACAGGCTCATATATTTCGACTCTCGCTTGCTTCTGTACATGCCTGGTATCTGACCATCAGTTTGCGAGGCAGTCTGGAGTTCCCACCATCGACTCGATGCTCTTCCTCGAGAGCTCATTTCATCATAGTCCATGCTGGCGATTGGAGACAGCTGCGGCCTATAGTCCTTCCACCAGCCACTATCGGCTTTGTTGGTAGCATTCGTATTGACAACAGCAGGCGACTCGGTCAGCGGTGGGTTGGAATCTCTGGTCGATGCACGCCTCACACCCGAGCCGTTGAACAACATGCCCCTGGCTGCACCAACATCAAAGTCATCCGACCTAAAGACTGTGATGTAACGCTCTTTTCGGATCAGCGACTCTTGTTGCATGAACTGCACAAATAAGGAAAGCCGCTCTCTATCTGTACTAGCGTCCTGCTCCCGCTTGAGAAATTCAGCATGTCTCTGCATAGCCTGGGCCACAAAGTCTTCCGCAACCCCGTCGAATACGTTCTCGAGCTGAGTAAGATTTGTGACGCTGTTGGCAGACAGCAACGGTTTCTGGCTTAGTGGCGGCGTAGGTAGCACTTTTGCCTGCTGTATCGGTTGACTGTGCTCCGTCACTGCCTTCTGTGGCTGCGAGTTTGGCGTAACTGGAGGCGTGCTAGATCGTCCAATGATGGGACCCGCGGCAAGCAGCCCGCTGGTCATTCCTGGCAAAATCGAAGATTCAGGTAAAGTCTCATCCTGGGGTGATTTTGCTTGTGACAATGCACTAGCCCACGGATTGTTAGAAAGTGTTGTTGACGGTGGCTCGCCAGCTTCGGATTGCCTAGATTGACTCTTGCTTCTGCTGCGGATGGGACCAGATGACCTAGCGGCTGGACCGCGTATGGCGGACCTTCTAGAAAGAGCTGACGGCCCTACTTGCGAATTTCGGTTCAACTCTGGTTCTTGTGGCTGAGCTGCAGGCGCAACAGGGAGTGCTTTGCCACGGCCTGACACCATACCTGTGTCAATGCGAAGGGGAAACGGCATCGGGCGAGCAGATGTACCTGAAGTGACGCTGTTTGGCGTGGCTGGAATAGGTGTGAGATTGCTATTGCGAATGTTGAGTCGGGATGGCCGCGATCGAGCCTCACTGTGCTCGGTTTGAGCATCTGCATGTGCGCTCGCACTTCTCGACCTCGCGCTTGGCGGAGGCGGCCCCGCAGGAGGACCGGGCAATGGCATACCAGGAGCCCATTCTTGAAGTTCTTGGTGTGAAACATCTGACGATGTTCTTGATGCTCTCGGTACTGAAGGACCGGCAGTTGGCGTGGGACCTGCCGAGGTTGACCGCCTTGTGTAACTTAGCCGAGTGACGGATGGGTCAGGCTCAGCATAATTATGTGAGAGAGGCGGTGTTCGTCGGGGCGGTGGCGGTGGGAGATTGCTCCCATCTGTAGAGGACCTATTTACCTGAAAGGACAAAGAGCTGGAGGATGTCCTTGGTTGCGTCTGTTGGGCTTGAGGTGGCTGATACGTTTGTGCCGGATTGTATTCTTGTGTGCCAATGTTGTTGACGGGTGTCGCCCTCCTCATATCGTAAGTTTGTCTGATATTGCCCGTCACGACAGTGGCTCTTGGTCGAGCATAGCGACTTGCTTCGCTTGATGGAACAGCGTCTTGTGTCACCGGCGTTGCGTTGAGGGAGATGTCAGGACTCGTGAATGATGTAGCAGCTCGCGAGAATGCAGAGGAATTTGAGCTTCTCTGATCTTGCGACGGCACAGTGTAAGGTGGCGGAGGTGTGTTTAATAGCTCGCCATAGCAGTCTCGTCTCTGTCTGGCTTCCACGCTCTGTCTCCCTGATGCCCACTCTCTGGGATCGTAAGTCATGTTGGCAATATTGTCTGATGATCTGTGGTTCGCGGGCGACACTCCTCTTGAGGCAGGACCCGAAGGCAGTCCTGCTGATACTGCATTCGCAGTGTTTGGGTTGCTTAGGGCAAACGGACTCGATAACGAGGAAGGTGTAGCTACTACAGGTGTGGCTAGCTGCACCTGCCCAGGCATATACGGCACCGTAGTATTCAGAGCTGGTGGCCGGTGACCATGTCGTCGTTGGCTGGGACCGCTCGAGGCAGTTCGTGGAGGTGGAGGTGGAGGTGGAAGTGGAAGGGACGAAACATCCGCAGTCTGAGAGTCTTGGACGGCTTCTACCGCAGGCACCCTGGGAGGCACCGGACTACAAACGTGTCAGCGCATGCCGCCATATCATCAAGGTGTAAGCCGCATACAGAGGCATGGCTGCTAGTATAGTTGCTTCAGGTTCGCCGCGCGCAGATCAGACGCGCTGTTCAGGCATTGCATTAGCCGCCCGCCGGTTCGCTGGAGAAAGCCATGAGGTCGGGTCGTCGTGAGAACATCGACGGGACAGGGTGATTAGGATGCTCAGTGGGCGAAAGAAGTGGTTAAAGCACAGCGGCAAGCAATCGACGGCATCCATCATTGGATGTCCAATCCAGTGACCTGAAATAGAATCGATCACTACCTTGAAGTCTGCTTTCAGAGGCAGGGAGCTAAGACCAATTAAGCATGAAACGCAGCACGAAAGTCCTCAAACGAACAGTGGCCAGGCATGATTCAACCAGATGGTCGCTTCAGCATGAAAGACGGAGCACATCTTCCCATCGCCATTGGTGGTACGTAGAATGCCATGGCTCGAGGTACGTTAGCGCCAGCGGTTCGACGTGTTGACAAAGATGGTGGAGGACGCGAGAAAGACAGCCCGGTTCTATTTCCATCACAGCAATGCTAAGGATCTTCATTGGGCCTCCCAGGCCGACGCCATGTCCCGGGCACTTTGCTGATACTGGAAAGGCGCTACCGTTTCGCCGAGCTCCAACGCACCTTTCTTCAATCAGGGAGATATTGTCACGTGGACACGCTTAACCTGCCCTGACGCAGATTTCAATTTTTGGGCCTCGCTGAATTTAAATGTTAATCGTGAGGACCGCGCGTGGATTTTAGTATCACTGTCTGTATCGTGTGAGCTCGATTGACGACAAGCTCCATGAGGCTCACGGCTGTCTATGGACAAAGACTTCTGCCACGATGGCGGTAACTCTGGTAGAGTCATTTGAACCAGGGCTGCGGACAGACTTCTTTGACCAGAAGCGCCTTTCAGTCGATAATGACGATTAGCTAACCGCACAGCGTGTGCATTGACTCCCTTGGAAGACGCAAGCCAGATCAATCGTCATCGATTCTCCTCGTATCATCCGTCGTCCATCAGTGTCAGATGCAAATGACCTACCCGACCGTTAGGTCTCGGAAAGAGCTGGGGTAATATCAAAGGTCCTGACCTTCGATACGAGACTGTAATTTGGCATATGCGCTGCCACATCCGAAGAAGTTAGCTTTTCGTTGCAAACATCTCAAGCTTATAACAGGGAGACTTTTCAATTTTGCACGAGTATTGGGATAATCACCGAAGGTATGTGAGTTTCTCCTTCGTCTTGGTTCATACATGATGAATCCGCAAACCATACAAACTAGAGTCTTTGATCTTCAGAAATGAAACATTAATTGCATTTGCACGTCAGTCTGATTAGCCACATACAGCAAACTATTTGACTCGCTGGGTCTGCACGACGTTAACAGCAAGATAGGCAACCTTTCAGCTCTCCGGGCTCCCATACATCGACACGCGATTGCTTTATGGTACGTTCGGATAAATCCTTTCCTTTCTTCTTCCATGATGCTTTTTTTACATTATATATACGCTGGAAATTACCGACTGAGGTTCGCCCTTGCAGACAACAAATGGCTATTTCTGATTGGAACTTTTCATATCCCTATCTGAATTGACCTCGTCTATGGCATTTGCTGACATATCGGAATAGCAGACTCGGGTTCTCTACAAGGTCCTATCGGTACGGAGCTCCTTTTCTTCTTCACTCTGGATGATGAATGGCACTGGGCGCCGATTTCGGGACAAAAGTGACCGGTCTTGATGGATATGCCCTTTTGAGGCAGGCCTAGAAAACCTTGCCCACTGATCGGAACCTCGACCATTGACACTCTCGGCGTAGTGCATTGCAGACGCTGACATTCTCGCAAGGTGTTTAGATGACCACCCGAGGACCTTTCAGCACCATCATATCAGAGTAAGTGGTACCCTCTACGCCAGACTTCTTGCAAGGTGATGAGCATTAGATGACGAGTCTGATGTCTGATGTACTCAACCATTATTTACCATTCATGCATTTCTGATTTTCCTGCCTCCTGCCTTACCCATCCTTGTACCGGTCTCGGGAGTGCTGGCTGACAAATCATAGAACGCTCGTACTGTGAGTTGTCTTTACTTCCTCCACATTCCAAGATGATGAATCGACACATCACAAAAGACAAGCATATGTCTGAGCAAGCTCCGGCAAGCAGAAGACGAGACAGTTCAGGCCTGAAAACAAGCAACATAGCTACCCATTATAATTGCTGGGGGGTTCGCTGGCTAACATACTCAAGATGCATCTACGTCGCAGACTCGCTCCTCGGTAAGTGACCACCTCTGCCATGACTGCATACCTCTACATGATGCTCATATACATAATCACGACGGTCAACGTAAAATATTTTGACGAAAATCGCCTGTGACAAGGCATTTGTCTGAAGACGCTCTTTCTCTCAAGTCTATACCAAGCTATTCAGAAACACAAACTGACACTGAGTAGCGCGGATACTGTGCCAGCTTATCATCTCCACATCGAGAGTGGAGAGAGCCGGTGTGCTTGTTAGCCACCACAGCAATGCTCATTTGGGCGTGCACGAGTACTACAGCCGATATTCTGAAAGGCAGCTCCGGAGGCTTTCAAACAATTTGACGATTACGTAGTTCTGGAGGATGACTACCGAAACACAAGCACATGCTTTCAGTCTATCTTCCATGCCCAAATGAGGATCACAATCGACATGAAATGCTATACTCCCTTCACTTGATCCTCTGACTTTCTTCGATCTCCGACAGAACTCTCACTTGGCCACAATGTCTTTGCCGCTGATTTCTATGCATTCTGAATCTACCCTCCTTATTTTCCTTGGTCTGGTGTTCTCAATAAATCTGCGCTGGCCTTCGAGTCTGGTTTACCGGTAAGTCAGCTCTAGCACATCTCCGCATTTCGTCCTTACCCGCTGTCCTTTACTAAAACATACTTGCGCTCCTTCTCACATTTCGGCGCGTGAAGTTTCTCTTCTGCACTTCCACAGGCTCCTTTTATGAGTGGTCTATGTCCAGAGTGTCTTAACTGCCCTGATCATCAGACAGACGCCATGGTGTATACCCAGGCTCGACTTGAACATGCTCTTCGTGTCTTTCGACAGACTGCGAGCTACCGGAAGGAAAGGGGCTTACCATCTGAGAACTTGGAACGGCATCTCCGCAGCAAGTATGCTTTCCGCAAAGCGTCAAGAGTGACGCCATTCTCAGATGTCAGTGCCTGGCAAGACAAGGACAAGTGTGCTAGTTCGGACGACGAGTACGATCCTCACAAAGAAAATAAGAAGTTGAATGCTAGGAAGAAGAAAGCCGATAAGAGAAAAGCGAAAGGACCTGCTGAGGAAGAAAGGATCAATAAAAAGAGCAAAGGTGAAGAAGCATTGTCGGCCGGTACGAAACATGGATTTCTCACCCTTAATCTGACGAGCGAAAAGGGAAGAGGCCTACTGATTGAGCTTTCACGTATTTACAAAACCGACCTCGCCAGCTTCGAGGACAGGCGACACTTGGACGAAACGGAGCCTAGCTATTGGAACAGATATGGAAGCTCATTGGGTGGTACAAGGCCAACTTCAGGATTAGACAGCTCGTTGGGTGGGGACTGTTCAGAAATGGATCTGGATGAGGAAAATCAGGCATTGGGCTTGACCCTCTCCACCTCCCTACGCAGTGGCAGGTTATTGGAGAAGAAATCTAGAGGACATGACCCTGTTGCCAGCAAAACTAATTCATCGATCAAGAATAGCTGTGTAAAGGAACCTGGCAGGGACGGGAGTCCCGTTCCCACTAATGATGAAAGGAGTGGCCTGGTCAATAGATTGGGCAAGCTGATCGATTCTGGCAAACAGGACTACAATGAGAAAGAGTTACGGAAGCTTTCGACCCAGAGTCCGTCAAACTTGCACAGTGCCAAGCGCAATGCACTGTATGATACCAAGCATGATCGAATGGCATTACAGCCGACTCAGTCACCAGGCAACGGCTCTTCCTCTTGGCGAGCCAAGCAGATTCAATCTTCCTCCAATGAATCGAGCCTGATCACGATCGAAACAGCATACGCTCATCCGATTGATTTTCGCTTTATACCCACCGCTAGCAAACAATGCGACTTCTGTACCGACTATCGGATGGGTATCCTCGGCCTAGGTAAGCGATTCATTCAGGTTTTCGTTGACCCGGAGCGCCCCATACAATTTCAAGAAGCGGGCGACGGACACCGCAGCCAGGGCAAACGAAACACGAGAATGTGCGTCTCCTGCGCATTGAACCGACTATTGATCACGCGCTGCCACGGCCCTGAGGATCAAAATGACCTCAAGACCGCGCATGCACAGCTTGAGCAGAGACCGACTTTCGCCCTCATACCTAATTTGAAGGGAGGCAAAGACAACCTCGAGCACTACACCAAACATCTCTTCAAGAAGCCTGGAAAATGTGGATCTGAGCGGACTGGGCCGATGCCTACCTGCAGTCTCTGCCCAGCACCCGCAGTCTGGGAGTGCTGCAAATGGCAGATGGCGGACAAGACAAGGAAGCCATGTCGCATACCCGATGAACATGAAGAGCAAGCGCTGGCAAGATCCGCAGTCTTTTCATTGTCTTCTTCGTCGCCTGAGCCAACAAGGAGTAGGTACACTGCCGGGGCTACTCTCTGCGACAGGAAGTGGAGCACTGTGAGCGTAGTATCGATCAGCAGCGACTTTGAGGCAGATCACGAGCAAGGCGACACACATGAACATAGTCGCTCAACCACACGTTCAGAGACGGAACCCAGTACGACAATGACGACAAATACGCCTGCACCCTTGACCTCGCGCTATAAACCAGGCACTTCGTTCCTGCAAACTCCCTCCAGCATCTCACTCTCCCAGCAATCGCAAAATAGCCAACACCGACAACCAGACCATCCACTTCAACGATCCTCCGATCCATCACCCCAGAATTCAAGACCAGGTCCGTGCCCGCCCCTCCGCGGCTGCGGCCTAAAGCTGTGTATCGCGTGTAAGAAGTTTGTCAGTGGAGAATGCAAAGGATACTTGGACAAACGGCGGGTTCTAGGCTGGCTGAGGAGGGAAGGGAAATTTGGGTACCGGGCTGATATTGAGTGGCTGTTTCGAGGGAGTGCGTTGGAAAGGAGTTATAGATAAGAGAGTGTTTCAAAAGAGAAGGCGCGGAAGGGCGACGTGCAAGCAGCATGCGGCGACAATGATAGCATGGACACTGGTTGTCTTCTGGGAGAATTTTCAACGGGTGTGAGAAGCTTTCTCGTAGACTGAGAGGCGGCACAATTGGCTGGGCTTGCCATTTCGAATAGGTGGATGATGGCCTGCTGGCTGTAGCCGATAACATGCTAAGCGGTGAGGGGGAGAGGTTGTGCTGCCTCTTGGGCATGATAAAAGAATGAATGCGCACGTCCCTGGTCGAGAACATGCTGCGAAGACGGCGGAGTAAGATGGTCCTCCCAGCAAATTCTAGTTCGGGCTAGATAGGTATCTGTTACGAGCTACCGGTCTTTGAAGTCAAGTTGGCTTTTAACGACGGTCTCATCTTACCTTCGTCCGAAGTATTTGTGATGTGACGTGCAATGCGCGATGATGTGATGCGATAGTGTTCAGCTGCACCAGACACCCAGCACCTACGGCATACTTGCACGTGTGCTATACTGCTATCTTGCTGTTAAGGTTGGCCGACTAACAAACAGCCCTCGCATTCATGCACTGATAGATCAACTATATCGATATCGCAGGAGCAGTGAGCGGACTAGGGGCCTGGATTAGATTGAATGAAGCGTGGTGCGAGGAAGAGAAACTTTGTTGAACGTTAAACATACTGTACTGCGAGGTTCGTCTTCGTTTCGTGCATGCTGCGCATTGAAGATTCGCGAAAAACTAGGACGCAATAGGTGGTACATTAGTACAGTAATATGCGGCTCGAATGGCAATCCGTGACGTCAAAGACCAAAGTAACAGGATGGTTAAAAGACACTGGATTTTGAATTCTGGTCGGAATGAGTAGAGAAGGGTACTGCTATCATTTTGCTTCTCAGTCGTTTCACGTTGGGCTCTGTACAGACAGGTCGTCATAGGAATCCATACAAGCCCGAGTGCTTCTCCTAACATCTGCAGATTTCTGTATTTCAATTCAAGACGGTTTGAGCTGGTTCGTAGACCCGAATTTCTTGTTGAGCGTGATCACGGGCCGGTTACCCCGCTAAGTCATCCCTTGATCTGCTCCACGGTCTGCTTCACTGTCACCTCCTGGTTCTTAACCCTCTGCCCATTTGCCATCCCTTCATCTCCGACCACGCTATCCGCCTCCCCAACCTCATGGTGTTTAGCCGTACTGCCCTGCGGTCTCCAGGTGCTCACCGCCGGAATGTTAGCCTTATACTTCTCGACCTGCGTTCCGTAAGCCTTGGGCGACAATTTCATGAGTGTATGCAGTGGCACTTCCATCCACGGACTCCGCTTCTGATCCACCTGCATGAAGTACGCGAAGATACAGCGAACGATCGCTTGGTGTGTGATGATCAGTATATTTTCTGAACGCTCCAGTTCCATGATGATGGGCTCGAGACGGATAACAACGTCGCGGTAGGATTCGCCGCCGCGGTAGCGGTAGTTGTACTTGTCGTCGTCGCGGGCTTTGAAGTCTTCCGGGTACATTTCTGCGATTTCGGCATAGGTTAGGCCGTCGCAGTTGCCCGAATCGAGTTCGTCGAGAGCTTTCCATTGAAGTTTTTCCCAACCAAGTTCCGTGACGATGTGTTCGGCTGTTTGGTTGGTGCGTTTGAGGGTCGATGTCCAGATTGTTAGGGGTGCGTCTTTGGGTAGGCCAGATTTGCGGAGGAGTTCGGGGAGCATCTTGGCATATTGGAATCCCCGGGGGCTGAGATTCGCGTCACCGCCGATTTTGCCTTCGAGATTGTATTCACTTTCGCCGTGCCGGGAGAGCCAGATACTGCGGGGCTTGATGTGCAAGTTCGTAAGGAAGTAGACGAGGCGAGATTGGAGGTAGTCTTGGATGCGGTTTATGACGACTTGGTGGCCAATGTTGGTGATTTTCACATAGGTGAGTTGCTTCTCAGATTCGTCAATGGTTTGATAGACTTTTTCGTACATTTTGATGCGGTCGCGGAAGTCTTTGGCCGCTTCTTCGGGGTTTTGTCTGTTGGTTGATTTAGTTGGGTGTAGGCTCGGTAAGGAAGAGAAAAGCTGCTTACCCTACGTAATCAGGAGAGGTAGTCTTGACTTCGAGGATGTTTGCCATGATCAGCTCCTCATCATCGCATTTGCTCTCCACAAAGAGATGAGCGACCTTTGCATCTTCGAGCTTCTCGTAGATCCACTTTCGTCGCGATTTGGTGGAGTTTGTAGCATCAAGGATGGCGACTTTGTTCATGGGATCTTTCAGCCACTTGATCATATCAGCGACCGCCGCCTCTGCTGCTGCCCTTCGTGCCTTCTCTCCTTCGGGATTGCCGGCATCAAAAAACTTTGCGTCTGGATGAGGTGTGCCTTCTCTCCGATACTTGCCAACGTTGAAAATCTCTGCCTTGACGGAGGTCCACTGTAGATAGCGTTTCACTGAAGACAGATCAGCCCTGGCTGTTTACGAATGTGGGTGGCCGTCTCAAACCTTTCCCCGAAATAAGACTTTTGCCCCGTGCAGGCAAGCCCACCATTACCAGCACCACCTGTTTCGCATCTGTCTGAGAGAAGAAGTGAGCCGTTGTTCCTGTAAATGTAGATTCGCAAGTGACACCGATAACAGTAGAATTTACAAGGCCTTTTCACAGCCTTTGGGCTGTGGTTGGTCATGGCCGAGGCAAAAGCATGTTGCAGAGATTCAAAGAAAGTGTCTGCGCATTGGTGCCTATGGGACAGGCATTCGTAGAGCTTGTACAGGTAAAGAGCGACCTGACACTACTTGCACCGTTGACAGCATGTCGGGGTTGTGCTCACATGATCAGACGCAGTCATTGATGAAGCCATGTTGAGATATCATCGGGCGTTTCTTTGCCGTACAGCAAGTCCGGACGAGGCCAACCATAGAACTAGTCAGAGTGGGCAACTGTCGGCTTTCCCAGATGCTTTCAGCCCCTAGACCTCACTAAAACCTTGCCATGTGTAGAGGTAGGCAGACCTTGCATAGGACAACCACCAATCGATCTCAAGCCGGATTCAGCTCGTAGGTGTAGGTTGAGAGGAAAATGCCTAGGAAGAATTTCAACATGATGCATGGTGCATGCTGAGAACCAAAGGTAGAAAAGTCTGGGTCCCGTAAATGCCTGGCGGTTTCCCTTCTCCGCGATTTTCAGTGAGCGATTGGCCGCTTTCAGGCCAGTAATTGTCTGCGCCGTTTTGCCGAAATAACCCAAGCTTGCATGTGAATGACATATTTCTCAGGCATTCCGTCAAGAACGGGAGGCACGCCGTCCAAGCAAAGGGATTTGCCTCGTCTCTTTTCGGCAAGGAAGCAAAAGATAAACACGCATGGTCCTGCTTCCAACGTCGACGACTGCACTTTGCATATAGGCTGGGTTGAACCATATCTTGACTGAGTAGCTCAGGCGACAGAATGGACCTCTAGCTGGGATTGCGCACGCCAGCATCTATTGCTCTTGGTCGAAGTGAAGTTGGCAGATCAGAAAGGTGTTTTGCACCTTGTCAATGCATTTTGCGTGGAAGACTATCAAAACAAATCGTGCGGCGCAGGGCCAATGGAAGACGAGCTTACATCTGGTTTGAAGGTGTTGGCTCTAGCCCGCTGAAGAGCATTACGGTTGAGGTGAGCGATGGGGGAGGCTTGGATGAAGCTCATGGCGGCTCCTGTCAGGTCCGCCGATTGGCTGCGGTGAACAGCTCAGGGCACGCCTGACCTCTGGAAGTTCCAAAAAGGCTCTTGCTGTTCTGTTGGCTTCAGTACATTTGTCCCTTCGGGCACAACTTAGATCTGGAGTGTTTGCAGGAGTGCTTGTGCGCTACAGAGGTAGAGTAGGAAATGAACAATCTATGCAATGAATATAGAATTGACAGTCTATTCCTGCGTGGAGGAGAGCTCTTATCAGACCGACAAACGTGTTATCGGAGGCATTACGTTGGTACCTGAAATTGGGGCGCCGATTGAGTGCAAATGGGCTCTTGAGAACAAATGTAAAACACGATACGGTTTGTCTGATTTCACATCCTATCAATTTTTATCTTGATTTCTTGAGGCATGTGTGTCGGTCTTTTTTAGATGCACAATGCATCTACTGTTCCGCCACAATTTTGACACAAATAGGATTGAATATGAGGTGTATTCTCTTTCATCTCCCCGTAGAGGAAACATTGTCCTTTTTCCAGTCTTTCTGTCCCACCTAGTTACCCTTTGCCCATGCCGTGATTGCCATCCAACTCAGAGACTTGCTCTTGCCATGTCGCGTAGTATTGCTGCATCTCCTTTTCGCAGTCTCGTAAGTTTGTCTCGTCGCATCCCTTGAGATTGATGACCAGGTCTCCTGGTTGCCACATGCTATCATGCCGTCTTGGCTCGACAGTAAGCAACTCGTCCTCAGATTGCCTGCTCTGGAAAGTATAGCTGTTGAGCAATCTTTGATTGATGAAGATCAGCTTTGCCAATATTGTGGGATGCCATTGTATGATGTGCTCAAGAGCATGGTTTTCGGCCTTCTGGAAGGCGTAAGCTCGGTAGAGAGGATCAAACCAAGCGTCCAGGAAGTAATATGCCCAGTCGTCTTTTGGTCGACCGGAGGCCACAGGAATCGCTGGTGTATTTCGGAGGAGGAAAGATGTAGGCGCCACATTGTCCATGTCTTGTGTCAGGATCAAGTAGGCTTGGGAAGGTTTGACATGGGAGAAGGTGTGTATGACACTGTCTGGAGGGACCACGGGAATGTCCTTGAGCATGAGGCTGGTGAGGTTCGAGAAGATATGGTCATACAGGGAGAGAGAAGGATTCATGATGAGCGCATGCGGACTGAGCGACCAGATATAGTCGACATTGGAGTATGTGGTGAGAGCATGGCGTAAAGCAGGTATGAGGGTCCAGGATGAGGGCGCAGGTTGCGTCAGGTGTGTGTAGGTTGAAGTATTCGTGTAGAACGTTTTGTATCCTAAAGACCCGTCAGCAAAGTCTTCGAGTCCAGCCAGCCAAGTGCAGCTCACCATGCCGTGCAGCATAGTCGTCTCGATTTGTCCTGATCATGGAGATGTATCCATCACTCATGGTCGATTCGTCGAGCACTGTTATGATAAGGACAGACGAGTCCGTCCGTATCGCCGCATTCTGTGTCGACACATGATCTGATGTCAAGAAGCTGAAGAGCAAATAGATAGTGAGTATGCCGCAGACTGAGTAGCCAAGATATTGTGTCTGCTTCCGTCTTTGATCTGAGGAATTTTTGGCGGACACACGGGCGTAAGGAGGAGGAAAAGACGTCTTTCGAGGTGGAAGTGCGAAGTGCATTGTCGGGTAGGGGTTTATGGCATCCTCCAAGGCTCAGCAACTTCAAGGCATGGTGCGCAGGACGTCAAAGAAAGAGGGCGCTTGAAGATCTGGCATGCGCAAAGTCCTACGTTTGAGATCTCCACGGTTCGTGATTCAGGGCTGTCACGCTAGTCTCATTTCCCGGTCGATCTCCCGCAACCCAAGCCAAAGTGAAGGGTCCACCGTGTGAGCGGAACAAACGCTACGTAGTCCGGAGGTACCGGGCGAGATCCAAGGACTGTCATACGAAAGCACACTGGACAGAGCGTGCCACCAGCCCATGCTCGTTAGTTACTGTGGCCGATGTTGACATTCAATCTATCAAAGAAATCGGGTAAAGTTGATCTAATTCAGGCTCCTACCACCGAATCATTCCGACGGTGAAGATTGTGTGCCTGTTGGGCTTTTGTTGGGGAGGACCAACCAGTCCATTACCAGATTCCTGGGAGCATAGTGTATCGCTTCTTCTTATATTTGTTGCCAAACTCCTTGCGGTACCTATTTTCCTTCTTCTTTGCCCACGACATCATCTGACCAACGGACACGAAAATGAACAGCAGGACCGATAGGCTGAAATTGCTCACGATTAGGACCCCAAACCATGCGAGCGTTTCCGTCATGTAGTTTGGGCAAGTGACCAGGTCAAACATCCACCCTTCTGGAATTGCTCGCTCGTTCCCTCCGGGACTCCTCAGATTCATGAGGGTCAGATGTGACTGGAGGTTACCAAGTTCACCAATGGCGTAGAGTGCTAGCCCGGTGTACATCACTAGATTATTCGGCTCTTTTGCCGTTGGAGAGTTTGGAGAATAGATCCACGCAGCAATGTTCAGACCAGCCAACACCCAGTAGTGAAAGCTGTTCTTGAAAACATTCCTGAACGGCATCGTGGAAGCCGAGAATCTGTGCACAAAAATAGTCTCCAATTCTCTCTTGACGAAATGGCCGACAATCAGCAGCAAGGTAAGAGCTTGCAGGTGTGATCCTTCAGAAGGTGCATTTGAGTAGACGTAAGGTCGCAGAGCATAGGCAATCGGATGAATGAGGACAGGGCCGGCGTATTCGATGATGAAGACCGTGCGCCAGCCGATCTGGGGACCTAGGTCCTTCACATATATCGTGCTCTGGTCTCGCAACCCTGTTGTGTGCACCGTGATCTCCTTCGCATTGTTGATGGGCGACCCATCGCTACCTTTGGTGATTCGGAGTTGATGGACTGAGTATTGTGTTCTCTTCGCAAGCTCTTTGTACAGCTCAGCAGTATTTGCAGATGAATCGATCACCAAGCTCTCGGGCAGCGACTTGATCGGTTTGCCTGCAGATCTGGGTATTAGCAGGTGCTTCGGCGAGCAGGAGATCATAGTTCATTACCTCGCGGCCGAATTTGCAATTCGATGCTCTTGCTCGCCATTTGTACAGCGCTGGTGTGGACTGCCTTTACGGACGACAGTATGTGTCGTCGCCCCCAAAAGATTTAGTTCGACGAGGCAGAAATAGGGATCTCTTACAATACCAGAGTCAGACCAGAGAGACATCAGGAGGAACGCACAATGATACGACTTTGTAAGGGTGTGGAGATTGCATCATCGCGGAACCCCTCTGGTTGAGTCAACTATTCCGTCAACGCATCAAAACGCGTTGAAAATGTACGGAGTACGAAGTATGAAACGCTCCCGGGCGTCGACAAAGAGGTGCTGCTAGCCAAGTCAGGGCACATTCAAAGCGTTGTTTAAACCTGAGCTATCTATACGAACTACTATTTACCAAGAGACGCTCTTCCCATTTGACCCCCAAACATAACACAGGTCGGGTGGGCAGGATCCAAGTCTGCCTGCCGGAAGGTTCATTCTTATTGTACTGAAGGGCAAGATCTGTTTGGAAGACCGTCAGTCCGCAGCAACTTGCCGCTACAGAACTAACATCTGGGCTCGTAGAAAGATTCGATATCAGTGCTGAATGGGGGTTCGGTGCGCCTGAATAGAAGGGGTGAAATTGCGTTTGAGGTGGCCGTAGAATGAAGAAGCCATGTCCCCCAATGACGAAAGCGCGGCAAGGCAGAGAAAGTTCCAATGGTTTGTGATCGCGCGTTCGTGCCTCAGAGCAGCTTGCACATGGCACCGTGCCTAACAAATAACCAAGTATCAAACCCATACTGTGCCATCACATTGCGCGTCCTCAAATCTTTCTCTTATTCCTTTCACATCGCCTCGTCAGGCTGATTGTAACACATATCGATTGTCTCATAAACTACGAGGCTGCAAGCGGTCGAATTGACTCTGCACAAGTCAACCTGTCCGTATCATTTGATCAAACACAACGATTCAACGAATCTTGCAGAACCACCGTAAAATATTGCCGATTCGTTACACTCCCGCCTTCCAATCTGCAATTGAGGCTTCACAGTCCAGCACTACGACCGGATAGAGAATTCGAAAGATCTTGGAGCCAACGAGCGCAGGATCTTTTCTTTCCAGTTGTAGCAAGTCGACCTCAAAGGGCTATCGTTTGTCTGCCTCTCCCATGCGGTCCCTAGTGGACATCGCGTTACATTAGTGAGGATGGGGAAGGTTCAGAAGAAGGCCAACGAGAAACACAAGCTCTCTTTGGTAAGTCACTTCTCCGACAATGTTCTACCTTGAAAAGCTTACTAACATTCATCGAGTCGCCTGCCTTGACAGATTTCATTGAAAAGACCAATTCTCTGCCATTGGCACAACTACCTCGCCATCTCGCCACCTTTCCTACAAGATGGCCCATCCCTCGAGGTGATCTGTACAACTGGATCGAGCCATTGGATCGATTCGACGAGATACTGCAAAAGTTCAACAAGACGTATGGCCTGAGCGATGGTCCTCAGACAAAGCCGTTTGGGATTACCCTCCTAGCGGAAGGAAATCCAGTGGCAGATGCAGCACATCTGCAGGGACTCGGCTTGGGTCCGGATGGGGACCGAGTGTTGGTCGAGTCCATCCTCGCTTTCTCTAGGTTGCTTCTGGAGAAATGTGGCAACAGAACGCTGTACAATAGCACAGAAAGACTCAATGACCTCCTCAACACAACTTCTCTGTCACTCCTCTACGAGACGCTTCGTCTGACCTTGGTCCTTGCCCAGCGATTTGCAGAACGTGGACCTCAGTCACCGGGTCATGCCCACTTCTACCATTTCGATCTTACCAAGCTGCAAAAGCTTGCTAGCCCTATACCTCGATCGACTTCTCGGCGAGCGCCTCAGTCGCCCGTCAAAACTCCCAAATCAAAGGAGAAGTCCTTCCAGCCTAGGTTCCGACGTGCGCCGACGACTGCTGACCCTAATGACTTTCGAGCTCTCTCCAGGAGGACTCTGAGTGCTACAAGTGCAGAGAAACAAATAGCAAATGGCCACTCGCAAGAGCTGGATTGGACGCCTGTGGCAGGGGTCCGTGTAGTCTGGTCGAGCCCTAGCCCTGTTCCAACCACTCGTCCAAGTGCTCCGCGGACAACCACAGGTGATGTCCCCTCTTCCCCAACACCGCTTCGACACTCTCAAAGTGGAATTGCCACTACCAGCATACCTAGTGGTGATTCAAACGTCAGCCAAGGGTTGTTGGCAGACCAGTCTGGCATGCAACAAATCGAACTTGGTCCTTCTGACCTTGGTGCGACTAATGCTGAAGACGTACTCCAATCTGCTCCCGAGCTGATGCCTTCAACCAGCCGCTACGAGCTTCTGCACAAGCTTCGAGTAGCATACGGCCTGCTTTTCTCGAATGAGTCACGAAACCTGCTTCTGCAAACTAGACTTACCGCCTTGTGCATCGTAGGCCAGGTCTTCAACGAGGAAGAGCTCACGTCGAAATATTTTGACGGTGATACCAACGCCTCGGCCAGGCAGCAATTGATTCAGCAGCTTGTCGACCTGCTTCGAGATCCGAGTGTTCCACAGGATTCCACCTCTCTCCTTATACAAACCGCTGCTATGGAAAGCCTGGCCGTTCTGTCCCGTTTCCGGCAGACGTCGTCTGAGATTGTATCAGCACTTTCGCCAAACTCAAGTCATGGACTCCTGATATCACTTGTAAAGAGAGGCCTAGCCGACATCGCTCAGGATGGCGATGCCACAGACAACGATGCCGGGGATGACTGGAGACACGCTGTCTTCATGCTGTGGACGACCGTCATGAGTCAGTCCGGCCCACACAATTCCCGCTCGACAGAGCAGTACGTCCACAAGAATCTCATTTCAGCCTATGCTTCCGGCCTTCAAATTATCACGGGTAAGTCTCTTCGCGTGCATTACTACATTCTCAAATTTCTGGAAAATCTCTTCCATCACTTCAAAGACGGTCTTCAGGTCCTCAATGCCGACGGCGCCTTCAGTATCGCATGTGAGACTACCGAAAAGCTCGGCAAGGAGGCTCTGAAGCTCTTCCAGTCAGGTCAGGGCATTCCAGAGGAGTGGAAAACCCCAAGTGTCGACTACAAGATACCGTACATGCAGCAATTTGTCCTGCGTGAGCTACTCGGTTTGGTCAAGGACATTTCCAAGCACCAAGGGAACCACGCTGATCGCGCGCTTCGAGGATTTGTGGACTCTTCCAGTTTATTGCAAGCTTTTCGTCTTATCTTGTCTCATATGAGCGAGTTTGGGGCCCACACTTGGAGCGAAGTTGTGACTGCCGTATGTAGTTTCCTCAACAACGAGCCGACAAGTTACACAGTCGTTTCGGAGGCTGGCATCATCTCGACCCTTCTGGAGACCGTTCATTCGCCTTCCTTCACAAAAGCTGACGGCACCGAGCATAAACCAGAAATTGTCTCAGCCGCACCCACAGAGATCGCCTTGCAGCTGCCCGCCATAGCTGATGCGATCACGAACCTCGCAACTGCGTTCGGCGCGATTTGCCTGACTGAAGCTGGACATAGCCAATTTGTGGCTTCTGGCGTTCTGCAAAAGTTCTTTGGCATTTTCGAGAGCCCAGAACACGTTAAAGCCATAAAAGACACCAATACGCAGATCCAGCTTGGCTCGACCTTTGATGAGCTCGTTCGACACCACCCAGGCTTGAAGGACCTCGTCATCAGCTCCGTTGTCGTCATGATTGCACGGGTTCGCTATATCTGCAGAATCAAGTTGAGACAGATTGGAGCTGGTCCAAAGATATGGGTCAATTGCGCCAATGGCCCGTGTGTTGATGGAGGCGTTGAGGCGCTGATGGCAGAAGACATTCCGAGCCGGGCAAGCGAAGAACCGTGTTTTGCTCCTATTGAGCTCCCGAACAAGGATACACTCGTGGCCGGTCCTCCACAAGGAGGAGTCCCAGATTCATTGCAAGAAACTGCTCGCGATGAAGACGAAAATGGTTTAACCGCCCTCGACTATGCCCGGCCAGTGGTAGGATTTTTGTCGGCATTCCTTGACAACCACTACATTTGCAAAGAAGTGCTGAATGCAGGAGCAACAGATCTGATTCTCGACTTTGCGACGTTGCCAACAATTCCAGTCATAGAAGAGTCATTCTCTGAAAGCCTCTACATGCAAGATCTAACAACTGTGATCCGCGCAGTATGTGACGATCGACCCTACCTAGCGCTACCACTTCTGGTCGACCGCGCAAGATATATCTGCACGACAAGCTTGGCTCAATTCATTGAGTACGAGCCCAGCAATGTTCAATGCTACTTCGCTTGCTATCTCGACGCTAATGACAAGTCTTCTACCATGGAGGTCGATTCCCCGCAAGCATCAGCCGTCCATGGCACAAGGCTTGTCAGAGCATTGATGAACGTGTACACCATCACAAAGGCGCTAGCGGAGATTTTCACTGTACCAACCTATCATGCTCGTGCTACTCAGGGCAACGTCCTTACTCAATTGAATGCAGCGGACATTATGTCTGAGCTTATCGATTTGCTTGGAAAGCTGTCAGCAGCATGCTGCCGTGAAGAGATATCTTTGCTAGTCTCGACGCCACGAGCTTGGCTGGATGCGACGCGGCCGGGTACTTACTCAACAGCAGACTCTGATGTGGATGCCATCTTGGACTTGTCCAGCAGCCGAGAAGATGGTGACGAGTCTGAGCTGCGGGAAATCACAACAGAGGTGGAAGAAACACCGGCTTTCCGCAACTTGAAGACTCTGCGTTACCTGTTGACCGAAACGCCCGGATCCATTTCGACGCTCTTGTCCCGGATTGGGTCGAGTTTCGGCGGCAAGAGAAGGTCAGAAACCATCAATAAACAGAAATTCGTCGCAGTTTCAGAAGCTATTGCTCGGGCTCTGACTCTGCAACTAAGCCCCAGCTTCTTGTCGAAAGCATTCACCCATGAGGATGAGACCCGTGTCAAAGACTGGCGCTTCAAATACTACGCCGTCGTCCTTGCAAGGCTGAAAGATAGCCTGTGGGAGGAAAACAGCGCTATGCCATCTGGCAACATCCGCCAATTCTATGTTGCCGATTGTTTGAGACGGGCTGACGGCATGAAATTACTCACGAAGATTGGTACAGAGTTCTTTGAAGAGCTCAAGCTGTGCAAGCTCGACGGCACGGTCTTTGCCGCTAATGCAGGCCTGAAGATTTGTCTTGAGCTTTTTGATGACCTAACTCAGAGTGACCTCTTGCAGTCACAGCAAACCACTTACATGCGATCTGATAATCTGGCAAAACCATACTACCTCAATCCGAACCAGGCTTTGTTGGAGCTTCGCATGGAGTCTCTGCCCCTCACACGCACCGTTTGGGACAGTGAGTACGCGGAACAGGCTTCCGATGATGTCGTTCGAAGATTGGCTGCAATTCTGAAATACACTCTACGTGGCGAGAATGAGGAGGGCGTTATAGCACGAGTTGAGAACGCTCCCAAGCTTCAGTCCCACAGCAGACGATTGTATGATCTCGACAAGGCCCGCGTCACAGCTCTCAAGGACAAAGGGTTTGAGAAAGACATGGCCGAAGAAGCACTTTATCGGTGTAATGTCTTGCATCCGACTCAAGTGCAAAATGCCGAAGAATATTGCAAAGCAATCCGTGACAATCGCCGTCGGCGACGGTTGCCTATTCCTGAAGGAGATGCTAAATACAGAGGAGAGGGTTCTTCGATCACCAGCCCCCGGTCTGCGATGGAGGTCGTATCAGGCACAACTGCAACAATTTTTGAGGATAACAGTCAGGACGAGGACGCTGGCGATGCCCTTGAAATTGGGGACGGCCACGAAATTGCTGTGGACGCTGGTGTCGCGCCTGATGTCGCTCGAAATGCACAACCTGTGTCGGCTTCCGCGTCTGCCATGCATATCAGCCATATCCTAAATGATGCACTGGCTCCTTCGCCTCCAACGCCCATTCCATCCTGCTATTCCCAGCAGACGATAGATACTGAAAGAGAGTCGATACGAGACCGGCTCGCAGAGCGGTGCAATAACATCCTCAGCTCTCACTCTAGCTTGATTTTTGATCTCAATGACCTACTCTCTGCTGGAGCAGCTAAGCTCAATGACGAGGCCGCTAAATCCTGGTGGGAGGCTGCTACGGACCTGCTTGTTATGTCACTCCTCTCGCAAAACGTCATTCAAGACATGGACGAAGCTCGAGGCAAGAAGATTGCTGCAGCCGCTCATCTCATCGGCCTTCTCTGTAGCAATGATACCTTCAAGCCCAGTATGTTGAAGGTATTACAAAATTCAGTCGACGATATTATCGGCTTCTTGCAGATACCTTCGCAGAGGCCTGCTGGGGAGGAATTATATCCCTGGATCGCACCCACTCTATTAATACTTGAGAAAATGTTAGCCTTCGATGCTGAGCCCGATCAAATCAGTTTCAGTGTCCCCAGTGACCTTGACAACTATGTGGAACCGAAGCTCACACACAACGTTGTTGTTGAACAATCCTCCAAGATCCTGCTCTTTAATCGGCTCATGGATGTGTTGCCAAAGGTAGGCAAAGACCGCGCAATGGCACTGTCGATCATCCGAGTATTGGTCATTCTCACTCGGGATCGAAACTTGGCTCAGCTTCAGGGCGAGAGGAAGACTCTCCAGAAGCTGTTCCTTATGGTGAAGCAGTTGGGTGGAGTTGTCAACGCTCGCTTCGAGGGCACATTCATGACAGTATTACGCCATGTCATCGAAGATGATGCAACAATAAAGCAAATTATGGGTGCGGAGATCGTGTCTTACTTCAGAAGCAGAGCAACTGGACGAGATCCTGATCTCACAGCTTACTTGCGTGATCTGAACTATCTAGCACTGCGCTCCCCAGCTCTGTTTGTCGAGGTCAGCAACGCAAAGATCAAGCTGACATCTTGGCGTCCTGGCCAGCCTGCGCCCACTTCGTCATTGTCCCTGCGAGAGGAAGACCGGGTTGACAAGACGCCTAGCGAGGCCAATGCTCATGATAAGCCTTTGGAAGATGAGGGTCCTACGGAAAGCGTCGAAGATGCCCCTGCAGCTCAAACAGACCAAGAAAAGCCTCACGAGCCTGGAATTCCAATAGTTGAGCATCCTGATGGGATAATTCATTTCTTGCTCTCTGAACTTTTTTCGTACAAGGATGTTGAGGACAAGGATTCAACCACTTCGAAAGACATGGACAGGCAAGCCAGTTTTTCTGCTGAGCCATCTACACCGACTGAGACCAATGCTGAGGACCGGTCTAACGATTCTGCAGAAAAATCGGACAAGCCACGCTTCAAATCTGAAGCGCATCCGATCTTTGTGTACAGATGCTTCCTGTTACACTGCCTTACAGAGCTACTCTACTCATATAATCAGACAAAGATCGAGTTCATTAGTTTCTCAAGGAAGGCTGATCCGTTAGCTGCAACGCCATCAAAGGCAAGGTCGGGTGTGCTCAATTACTTGCTGAACGGTTTAGTGTCATCGGGCTATGTGGATAAAGACGAGTCCATCCCCTGTCGCAAGTCGCTTGCGACATCGGATTGGGCGATGAAAGCCATCGTAGCACTCTGCACCAAGACCGGAGAGAAGGATCTCGGCCGTGCAACAGCGTCACGTTATCCACCTGCTCAGCGCCAGGTGGACGACAACGACGACGACTACGACCTGACATATGTGCGTCGATTTGTCCTCGAGCATGCTATCAAAGCATTTAAAGACGCCTTCACTTCGCCAGAATCTATGCAGGCCCGCTACGGCCGGCTGCTCTGCTTGGCTGATTTGTTCAACAAACTCATCTCGAAACCCCAGGGGCCAGAAGGGTCTGTGTTCTCGGGGAACTCGTCGTACAAGCGACTTGCCCGAATGATGCTGGAAAAAAATTTTATTGCAGTGCTTACCTCAGCGATCAGCGACATTGATCTGTCATTTCCTGGTGCGAAGAAAGTTGTTAAGTTCATCCTTCGACCATTGAAGGAGCTCATATCGACGGCAACCGATTTGAGTCTCAACTCGCCTGAAGAATTTCCACAGATCGTGGACCAGACTGCCGCTGAGAGTATATCTTCAGCCTCATCCGAAGTTTCCAATTTGGACGACATGGAACGAGAAGAAACACCTGATCTGTACAGAAATTCTGCATTGGGTATGCTCGATCCAGCCGGACCTCACGGATCTGATAGCGAGGACGAAGACGAAGACGATGAGATGGTCTACGACGAGTACGACGAAGAAATGGACTATGACGACGACATAGTTGCACCGGTCAATGACGGTGAGGTTGTCAGTGACGAAGAGCTAGAAGATGTCATGGATGGCCCTGTTCAAATGGAGGGCCTCACAGGTGACGTGCCGATGGACATTGAGTTTGTGGTCGATCACCATCACCACCATCATCACCATGACGACGAGTCTGAAACAAGTGATGATGACAACGAAGACGAAGAAAGTGGTGATGAAGAAGAAGACGATGATGATGCCGAAGACATTGAAATTGAGACGGAAGAAGATGAGGACGGCGAAATCGAGCATGATGACTCCGCTAGTCGTTCAGGCGAGGAAGAAGACCCCTGGGAAGACGACGACATTGAAGGTGGTCATGAGGGTGAAGATGTGGAGGAAGAAGATGTCGACTACGGTGAAGAAGATCTTTCTATTCCTACAGGTGATCAAACGACAGCACATCTCAACAATTTACTCAGAGTACTTGGCGAGCCTGACCTAGATGGTCGAGATCTCCCATCAGGGGCCGCCGATGTGGTGCTACAGACCAATGATCCAGAAGACCAGGACGAAGAGGATGATCAAGACGATGAGGGCGAAGACATGGACGAAAATGATAGCATTGATTATGACCAGCCCTTCGATATGATGCTTGATGGTCCCGACTACGATGATAACGACGACTGGGGATGGGAAGAGCAATCACCACCAGTTCTCCGTCGTTCTCGACACGCACGGGCAGCGGGAGGTATGCCACCTTTCTTTTCCCGCAGAGTGATGCAAATGAACGACCAACACGATATGATGCACCATATGATGGGTACACGACACTACCGGAGAGCACCGTCTAGTCAGAACAGAGCAGAAGACGGCACTAATCCATTGCTGCAACGTCCAGACAACTTTGGGCCCAGTGACGCTAATGATCTCTCCATGAGTCGGTCGTTGCCAATTGCCATGGGTGTTGGCGGTGGACCTGGTCGCCTCGCCCCGCCCGGATTCCTGTTCTCTGGTGGTGATGGTGGTCCGGTTGCCTTTACCATGGAAGGAGGACCGCGCGGATTGAGTGGCCACGGCGCTATACTTGATGCTATTGTCGGTGCGATTCAGCGTGGCGAGTCACAAATTTTGCAAAACGGGCGACTTCAGTTCAACGTAACTGCACCAATTGGCGATCTTCGGGACCTTGTTCGACCATCTCCAATGTCGCCATTTATGAGCCGACAGCTAAGAGAAGATCCTCAACGCAGCGCACAGTTTATTCCTATGCTGACGATCTCTCGGTGGCAAGAAGAAGCTCGAATCTTGTTTGGCAAGAACCTCGTTACCAAATCTCAGCCGGTCCAGATCTGGCTCTATGCTACATTGATACCTTCTGCTCAGTACGAAACGAAGGAACGAGAGAAGGAGATGAAGCGCGTTGAGGAGGAGAGAAAGGCTGGAGCCGAACGCGAAGCTCAGCGTAAGGCTGAGGAAGAGCGTCTCAAGAAGGAAGAAGAGGAACGCCTTGCAAAAGAGAGAGCGGAAGCTGAAGAAAGAGCTCGTGCTGAGGAACAAGCTGCTGAAAACCGCCCAACGGAATCGGATCCGCAGGCTCAGACTGGTGATGGAATGGAAGGTGTACAGTCTGAAGGAGAGGCCAACGAGATTGCCGTGCCATCTGAGCAGTCAACGAGAAGATACACCACAATCCGTGGCCGTCAAGTTGACATCACTGGCTTCGATATTGACGTCGAGTACCTAGAGGCTCTGCCCGAAGATCTTCGAGAAGAAGTAATAACCCAACAATACCAAAATCGCCGAGAGCAAGCTCAAGAGCAGGGTAACGACGATGGCGGCATCGACCAGGACTTTCTTGACGCTCTTCCAGAGGATATTCGCGAAGAAATACGAGCGCAAGAGGCTGCCGCTCAGCGACGGCGTGATCGAGACAGAGCACGGCGTGAAGCACAAGCAAGTGGCGCTGCTGGTCATCCTGGCGACATGGACAATGACGACTTTCTTGCGAGTCTCGATCCTGCGTTACGACGAGTCATATTGGCAGAGCAGCCTCCCGAAATTCTCAATGGGCTGAACGCACAACATGCAGCAGAGGGCCGCGCTCAGGCACGAAGCATGTTCTTTCAAAATCGAATACCTCTAGGGCGCGACCTCGATGGGGCAAGAAATCGGCAAGAGCTTGCTCAACGAGACCCAAAGCGGCAGCAGGTTGTTCAATTGATCGATAAGGCTGGCGTTGCTACCCTCCTGCGTCTAATGTTCCTGCAGCAACAAGGCTCCTTGAGGTCTAATCTCCTTAATATCCTGAGCCAAGTTTGCAACAATCGACAGACTCGATACGAAATGGTCAGTCTAATCCTCGTCATTCTCAAGGAAGGTTCAACCGACGTCATTGCTATTGAAAGGAGTTTGGCCAGTTTATCGCTTCGAGCAAAAGCAAGCGGACCACAAAAAACACCCCAGCCCCTCAAGCGGACTTTGTCGATGCAGCCACATGCAGGCCTGAGTGAGGATGTGACACCAATGCTTGTCGTCCAACAGTGCCTGCACACCCTTCGGCATATTTGTGGACAAAATTCGCACATCAAAAGCCTCTTCCTGCGAGAAGTGGATGTAACTTTGGCCAGCAAGTCAAAAGGCAAGGCAAAGGGTAAGGCCAAAGAAATGAAGACCACTACCCACCCTGTAAACGACCTCATCAGCTTACTTGATCGTCGTCTGATTATGGACAACGCGGGCTGTCTACTCTCGTTAGCGTCTTTACTCGCTACTGTCACCTCGCCTCTTGCAAGTCTCATAAAGCAAGAGAAAGAGAGGCAAAAAGCAGAAAAGGAAAAGGAAGAGGACGCTGCCAAACCCAAAGAGGACGACCAGAAAGCAGAGCTAAGCGAAGGCAAGGGCGACGTTGCTATGGAAGATATTCAAGCAGCAGAACAACGGCCTGAATCTCGCGCCGAGAAGAATGAACAGTCAATAACAGAAGAGGAAAAAGACATGGATGAGAAGCCAGTCGAGCAAGAGAAGAAGAAGCCTTTCGAGCCGCCGAGCGTTACCGACCACAACTTGAAGTTGATCACGAATATCTTTGTGGCGCCGGAGTGTGACAATAACACCTTCCGCTTTACTCTCGAGACACTCCAAAGTCTTTCTCATATTCCTAACACGAGCCAAAAGATGGGTGAGCAGCTGAAGAAGCATGTTCACTCTCTTTGCCAAGACATCTGTTCTGATCTCGACCACCTGTTACCTGCCATTAGAGATGCACAGTCTAGCACAGATGTTCAAGGTGCAGCTGCATCGAAGTTCTCGGCAAGCAGCTCTGATCAAGTGAAGCTTCTCAGAGTCCTACAAGCTCTGGATTTCCTGTCTGCGCCGAAGCAAGAGGGCGAGTCACCCGACATCAAGCAAAAGAGCATACTCACTCTGTCATACGAAGGCTTGGGTCTCAGCTCCTTGTGGACAAAGCTAAGTGAGTGCCTCACTGCCGTGGAGGAGAAAGGTGACACGATCAGCTTTGCCAACATTCTGCTTCCCCTAATAGAGTCTCTCATGGTTGTGTGCAAGCACACAACCCTGAAAGACGCGCCTATTCAGATCAAAGAGGCAAATGTGACAACACCAGTCGGCGCCACGTACCAGGATGAGCTCGAGGAGCTGTTCTTCAAATTTACCTCCGAACACCGGAAGATTCTTAATGATATTGTACGACAGAGCCCAAAGCTAATGCAAGGTCATTTCTCTATCTTGGTGAAGAACAGCAAAGTCTTGGATTTCGATAATAAGCGCAACTACTTCAACAAGCAGATTCACTCCAGACACCACGCGCAGCGCCACCCCCAGCCACCACTGCAGCTCAATGTTCGACGAGACCAGGTCTTCATCGATTCTTACAAGGCACTATATTTCAAAAATGCCGAGGAAATGAAGTATGGCAAACTTAACATTCGTTTCAATGGCGAGGAGGGCGTGGACGCTGGCGGTGTCACCCGAGAATGGTTCCAGGTGCTCGCTCGAGGCATGTTCGACCCTAACTATGCCCTGTTCCAGCCTGTCGCATCGGACAAGACAACGTTCCATCCAAGCCCCTTGAGCCGTGTCAACCCGGAGCATTTGCTATATTTCAAGTTTATTGGACGCATCATCGGCAAGGCCCTCCATGAAGGCCGTGTTCTGGATTGTCATTTCAGCAGAGCTGTCTACAAGCGAATTCTAGGCAAGAAGCCCAACCTCAAGGATCTCGAGAGCAGCGATGTCGACTACTACAAGTCCTTGGTCTGGATCCTTGAGAACGACATCACTGACATTCTCACGGAAGAGTTCTGTGTAATCGAGGACGAATTCGGTGAGGAGAAAACCATCGACTTGATTCCAAATGGCCGAAACATCGCAGTCACAGAGGAGAACAAGAAGGAGTACGTGCAGGCATTGGTTGAGTACCGTCTTACAGAATCAGTGAAGGAGCAGCTCGACAGCTTCCTTGGAGGTTTCCATGACATCATTCCAGCTGAGCTCATTTCCATCTTCAATGAGCAGGAGCTCGAGCTTCTAATTTCCGGTCTGCCAGAAATTGACGTTGACGACTGGAAAGCTAACACCGAGTACCACAACTACAACCCAAGCAGCCAGCAGATTGTTTGGTTCTGGCGTATAGTCAAAGCCATGACAAACGAAGAGCGAGCCAAGCTTCTTCAATTCATTACTGGCACGAGCAAGGTCCCGCTAAATGGCTTCAAGGAACTCGAAGGTGTTTCTGGTCTGACGAAGTGCAACATTCACAAGGATCCTTCAACGAATCGACTGCCAACTAGTCATACCTGCTTCAACCAGCTTGATCTGCCGGCGTACGAAAGTTTCGAGATCATGAAGCAAAATCTTAATACTGCTATCAGCCTTGGCGCTGATTACTTTGGATTTGCATGATCATGTTCACGTACAACACTGAGGAGGCATGTGGTATGGTACAATGAGATTCATAGCCTGGCGTTTGGCGTGATTAATTAGGGACGAACAGGGTATGACGCACAGTTACGGGCGAGTAATTGCATCGAAGGGATGAATAGGCAGTACTTAGCGAGCATATCAAAAGTCCAGGGCAGGCAACAGAACGGAGACGGGGGTTGAAGTGTCACTTGTAGAGGTGCAGCTCTCGAGAACACATGCAGAACGAGCAAACAGTATCCGTCTCATAACAAATAAAATCATCGAGCATGTAGCAAAGTAGGTAGATTACCATCAAGACCAGGGCCTAGCCCATCGTCTTTCAATAGCACAACAAGAGCGCAGCTCATGCCTGAGGCCATCATTTAGCGCGACTAGTGGCCTTGGCACCCGCGCACAGCGATTCTTTTTGGAGACTTTTGTGTTAACCCAGTCAAATATCTCGAACTGTCGTGCAATTAACCACCACAGATTATTCTTTTGCCCGATATCCTGCGCATCATCACAAAATGGTAAGAAGACCTTTCGAATCTCTACGATAGCAAAAGCCTGGAATCGCAAGTCTCTCAGTCCTTCGCAAATGGAAATCTTAATGTCAAATGTCGGACCTCTTTATTGGGGCAGACTTGACGATGAATGGCTGGAGATGTTGTATCGTCAGATGACACGCTGCGAAACACATCTCGCTAGAGTTTTTGAAAGTTATCAGAAGATTTGCTGATCTTTCTGCTCAATGACAGCCTCCCAAAGGAAAGAAGGTCGCCGCCGCTCCATTCCCTGGCAACAAGGCCGGCGCTACTAAAAAGGCTGCCAAGGTACGCAACTGCTGCCCCCTCGTGCTTGTATGTATGTGACGTGCTAACGTATATAGAATCCTCTGTTCGAGAAGCGACCGCGAAACTTCGGTATCGGTCAGGATGTTCAGCCACGACGAAATTTATCCCGAATGGTCAAGTACGAGAAGATACTATAAAACCAGGAGGATTCGAATTGCTGACAGACTCCAGATGGCCAGAATATGTCCGACTCCAGCGACAAAAGAAGATCCTCAACATGCGACTGAAGGTCCCTCCTGCGATTGCACAGTTCCAGAACACGCTCGACCGAAATACCGCTACCCAGACCCTCAAGCTTCTTAACAAGTACCGACCTGAGACCAAGCAGCAGAAAAAAGAGCGGCTGAAGGCCGAGGCCACCGCTGTCGCTGAGGGCAAGAAGAAGGAGGAAGTCAGCAAAAAACCTTACACTGTCAAGTACGGTCTTAATCACGTCGTTGGCCTAATTGAGAACAAGAAGGCCTCGCTTGTGCTCATCCCTAATGACGTCGATCCAATTGAGTTGGTGGTCTATCTGCCCGCTCTGTGCCGGAAGATGGGTGTGCCGTACGCTATCATCAAGGGCAAGGCTAGACTTGGGACGGTCGTTCACAAGAAGACTGCGGCTGTTGTTGCGCTGACTGAGGTCAAGCAGGAGGACAAGAACGAGTTGAGCAAGTTGGTGTCTACCATCAATGACGGCTTTAACAAAAAGTACGAGGAGCACAGACGACACTGGGGTGGTGGTATCATGGGGACCAAGGCTGTGGCCAGACAGGAGAAGAAGCGGAAGGCTGTTGAGAGCGCCATTAAGATCTAAGTGTCGCATTGAAAGACTGGTCTTATTATCGCAACCGTTGCGGATACGTTGTGTGTAAAGGTCATGATTGATCTTCATCATTCCACGTGCTATCTGCGCAATGTCTCGCTTGTGGGGAGGGGACAGAAACGATGATGCTCGGTTCGACGATGCTGAACACGACCCGTTGTCACGCTAGGAGGAGTAGTCAGACATAGTGGGCGAAATGATACCATGAATTAGTTTCCCATTTTCTGGGCTTATGCCTCTGTAACACCTCTCCTCGCGTAGGGTACTGTAGGCTCTATGTCTTCCTATCGTGAACGTCTAGGGACATGCGATGAACAAGGTATGTGATCATGGTGGTTGATGACTGGTAAACGCTGTGCAGTGGTTCACGCTACTCTTATACCTGGGTGTTCATTGTTGTTGACTGTACGCAGCTTGCTGGATATGGAGATCCGAATCGTGCTGATCGATGTGCCGACTTCACCCGCAACTTGTCTCGCCTTGGACTTGCGAGCAACAGCTATCCGACCTTTTTGCCCTATCAGTCAAAATGAACAAGCAGGTAGAGTTAGCGGGCAAAGCTGGAGCTGATGCCTTAGGCAATTGCAGTGGGCTGTCTCTACGTCACAGCATGCAGGTATTTTGAGGGTGCAAACACATTCCAGGCTGACTCTCGCATTGCGGTCTCTCATGCACGCTGTGACTCTCTGAGTACATCGGACACGCTTTCGAGTTCGCGAACCTGATGAAAATCATATCTGCATTCCAGGACCATAGTCTTTGACGTTGATTCATCGCAAATAGTACCTGCGCTCTCTCAATCCTCGTGTCAACCGAAATGGATGATGAGCCAGAAACAGCGCAGCAGCGGCAAGCACGCATCAGACAGCAGAAACGAGAGGCCAAGATAAAAGCTTCTGGTCAGGAGAGACTCGATAGGATCACGAAACTCAGCGGCCGTACGCCGCAGACCAGTATGGAAAGTCTCTATGAGTCGACTTGAAGTGCTTACACCCTCACTTAGTGCAATCTGCGTCTCCCACGCAGGTTTCTCCTACGCCGCAGTCACCCACCGACTCACGAATAGGCACAGATCAGAGCCAGACTTCTCCCGTAGCCAATGTTCTCGCACAGACGAACGATCCCGAGCAAATGCGGTTGCAGGAGGAGTACATGAAAGCATTGCTTTCTGGACCTCCGCGCACTCAGGCTGGCGGAGGACAGCAGCCAGACAAGCCAGACAAGCCAGACAAGCCAGACGAGAACGACCCTATGGCAAAGATGATGCAAGCGATGATGGGAAATGTGAGTGGCGACCCGAACGCTCCAGGAACCGGAGAGATGCCTTTTTCAGCAGACGATATTTCACAAATGACCGGCATGCCGTCCTTCCTCACGAACACGCTCATGGACATATTCATGGGCGAAAAGCACCGCGTGCCACCTAGTCAGGAACAGGTCAGGAGAGAACGCCTGTGGAAAATAGTCAGAGCTATCATCTCAGTTGTCGTCGGCCTTTACACGATCTTCATTATCGATAAGTCCGTAGAGACGTTCGGAGAGAATCCGCCTGCGCCTGCGACTGCACGAAATCCGTTCATGGTCTTCTTGACGGCGGAACTACTGCTCAACGGAGCTAGGGTCGTGCTACCCGGTCGTCCGGCATTACAGAGTGGTCTCAGACCTTGGGTTCTGTACGGCAGGGAAATTGCAAGAGATGGTGCAGTCCTGCTCTTTATACTCGGCGTGTACAGCTGGTGGAGAGGGTATACATAAGAGCTCTCCTGGCTGCTCGCTTGAACTTTCAATTTCACCTTCAAACACAGTGCTTAGCTATGACCCGGCCCTACTGGTCAAGTAAGTCATATCTCGGTATATTGACCGACGCTTAAGATGCACGATTTGAAATGTGCCGCTGCCAATTATCTTTGCACCCGTCCCACTACCGCAGAATTTTCGACCTACATGGATGATCAACTTGGCCCAAAATGACCCACTTCACCACTGGGGTAATGAAGGGGCCGTAGCGCGAAAACTAGATACTCGCGAGGTACCGTCTCGCAGGAGTAACTTCGGTGCAGGAAAGGCTCTGAACCAGCATCGCGATGACTCCCCGGATTCTGGTAGACAGTTGCAGATCCCTTCGCAGTCCCGCCGCTCTGGACAGCTTAGCTGACGACGTCATGTCTTTACACCCACTCGCTCAAATCCCGTGATCGCTTTCGGTAGGTAGCAGAACTGACATGGCTTGTACAAATGGATCGTCATATCTCTTGGCACACACAAGATTGGACCATTGGCAGAAACTTGTTTCAATATCGGGTAATCGCGATTAGCATTAGGGGAGTTCGAACCAGCCCGAGTTGACGCTAGAAATGCACGTTCCAAAGGCTTTGGGACTGCCTCCCATTCATCCGCAGACGGATGGAAAGCCCATTGGCTAGTCTACAAGCTGTAAACGCTCATTTTCAACCATGGCTACACGATCAGGAGCCCTCTAGCCCTTCACACCTGTTTGCAGATATCTCGATGGAAGGATTTCCGTGCCCGTCATCCTTCAATAGGCCTCGGTGGGCGGGGAGAAGATGTTTCGCGCGCTCTGAAAATGGTGCGGGGTGGTTTCTCCACGTCGCGGCTGACGCAAGTCAAATGCAAATCATGGCTCATGTCATTTTCGAAGAAGAGGTCCAGTACAGGAGACTGTTCCTCGGATCATACAAGAAGATGATGTTCTCAGTCGCATAGATTCTCTAGCTCTAAACACCTTTTTCTCCTCCAATTGCGTAGCTTCTATCACCAGTTTTTTGTGTGCTTCACATCAATACATGCGCTGAACGGCACACATACATTTGGTTCGAGCTACCTTGGCTCTAATATTGGACGAACGTTTGTGACGACATGTCCGAGGGCGACAACGTGCCGAAGGGCGGCCCAGTGGTGGTAAGGTTTCCGTTACTCGGATTCGTGCAGCAGCTAATCCACCTACAGGCCGAAGCTCATGAAGTTGACACCTACCAGTCAGTACTGCCCAGCGCTGGTTTCTGGAGCAGATTCTAACAATCAGCAGCGTCCCACAGGCATTCGCGAAGAAGGGAACAGGAAAAACTCACCTGAAAGACCTCGATGAGTACAAGTCACTCTATGAGCAGTCTATCAAGGAGCCCGAGAAGTTCTGGGCAAAGATGGCCCGGGAACTGCTCACGTGGCATCGAGACTTTCAGACGGTGAAATCTGGCTCCCTGATAAACGGCGACGTAGCGTGGTTCCTCGAGGGACAGATCAACGCGTGCTACAATTGCGTCGACCGACATGCCTTCAAAAATCCGGATAAAGTAGCAATCGCCTACGAAGCTGACGAACCCGGCGAGGGTAGGAATCTCACTTACGGGGAATTGCTCCGAGAAGTCTCCCGGCTGTCGTATGTGCTCAGGCAACATGGCGTTAAGAAAGGCGACACGGTCGCTCTCTACCTCCCCATGATTCCCGAAGCAGTCATTGCCTTCCTCGCTGTCACCAGAATAGGCGCCTGCCACACCGTTGTCTTCGCCGGTTTCTCCTCCGGTTCTCTCGCAGACCGAATCGTTGACGCCAACGCCAAAGTTGTCATTACTACGGACGAGGGCAAACGAGGTGGCAAGCTGATTGGCACGAAGAAGATCGTGGATGAGGCTCTCAAGAAGTGCCCGGACGTGACTAGCTGCATTGTCTACAAGAGAACAGGTGCAGACGTCCCGTGGACCAAGGATAGAGACTTCTGGTGGTCCGAAGAGGTGGAAAAGTATCCGTCATATTTCCCACCCGAGCCTATGATGTCTGAGGATCCCTTGTTCTTGCTGTACACATCTGGATCGACCGGCAAGCCAAAAGGTGTAATGCACACTCATGGCGGCTTCCTCGTGGGAGCTGCCGCGACCGGCAAATACTCATTTGACATTCATGACGATGATGTCTTCTTCTGCGGTGGTGATGTTGGCTGGATTACAGGTCACACTTACGTCGTTTACGCTCCTCTCCTCCTCGGGGTGACTTCAGTCGTCTTCGAAGGCACGCCGGCGTACCCGAACTTTTCACGATACTGGGATGTGATCGACAAGCACGCCGTTACGCAGTTCTATGTCGCCCCAACCGCCCTCCGGCTTCTCAAGCGAGCCGGCGACGAGCACGTCCACCACCAATTGAAGAGACTGCGAGTACTTGGTTCCGTCGGTGAGCCGATCGCAGCCGAGGTGTGGAAATGGTACCACGAGATCATCGGAAAAGAGGAGGCACACGTTGTTGATACATACTGGCAGACTGAGACTGGCTCTCATGTAATTACACCTCTCGCTGGCATCACACCTACCAAGCCTGGCAGCGCCTCGTTGCCGTTTTTCGGTATCGAGCCGGCCATTTTGGACCCCAACTCCGGAAAGGAGATTGAGGGCAACGACGTCGAAGGTGTGCTTGCGTTCAAGCAGTCGTGGCCATCAATGGCAAGAACGGTCTGGGGTGCGCATAAGAGGTTCATGGATACGTACCTGAATGTGTACAAAGGCTACTATGTAAGTGTTGCCTGCCGGTCCGGGGGACGTGGTTCGCTAACATCGATCGCAGTTTACCGGAGATGGCGCAGCCCGAGATCACGAGGGCTACTACTGGATTCGGGGACGAGTGGACGATGTCGTCAACGTTTCCGGCCACCGTCTGTCCACAGCCGAAATCGAGGCAGCACTTATCGAGCACGATGGCGTCGCCGAGGCTGCTGTGGTCGGTATCAATGACGAGATGACCGGTCAAGCGGTCAACGCTTTTGTCGCCCTCAAGGATGGCGTAGACACAGGTGACGGAACCAAGAAGGAGCTCATCATGCAAGTCAGGAAACAGATCGGACCTTTTGCGGCGCCCAAAGGCATTTTCATTGTCGAAGATTTACCCAAGACGCGGTCTGGTAAGATTATGCGAAGAATCCTTAGAAAGATTTTGTCCGGTGAGGAGGATCAGCTGGGTGATACATCGACGTTGTCGGATCCTTCAATTGTAGATAAGATCATCGATACCGTCAAGTCCGGGAAGAAGTGAGTGATGCTGGGTTCGGGAAGTGCTCGAGTATTTGGATCTATTTTGTGAAGCATGAAGCATGAATCAAAGCGACACCAATATCACTAGCTTTGAGTGCCCTTGTTCCTCGTGGTGCTCAGGCTGCCGCCTTACAAAGCTGTATTTGTCACGCTTGCAGACCGTCATTGGTTGTAAAGCTCCTCACCACATCTTTCCGATCAGAGGTCCTAGATGTTTCTGTGCTACATGTTACAATAATTTCACGGTAAGTCTTCATCCCCGTTGCTGCAGTCTACCAGTAGGATCATTAGCTTCAACTCTGTCGTCGGATTCGTTCCCACCTTTTGGACTTCACTTTTCTTGTCCCTGTATGCCTGTGATACTGCTGACCAATTTGCAGGGGCTGTGTCATGTGATCGACCGATCTAGACTTCTGGGATCACGTTTTAGCGCCAGGCAGACACGTCTCGCGGCCACAGAGCAGCAGCTTCTGCCCTTTGGGCAAGGATGCTGTCCTCGCACATCCAGTGGATTTGGATAGACGGGTCACTCTTACCGATCCAAGCTGTAGGTTCCTCGAGTCAGCGTACAAATCCTGCGTAAATTTGTGCCTAGTTCGGGCCTGCTAAATGAATGGTCGGCAAACTTCCCGCTTACAGTTGCATCATCCGTCCAGCGCACCTCTGGCGGCTCCTCCTTAACAAACGTCAGGACGCGTCCCGAAAGTGCATTGTCGACCTCTATCAACTTTTTCTCCCAGCGCCCTCTAGCTGGCAGGCACTTACTCACTACAGTCCCGACGCGTCGCTCTGTGTGACTCGGACAACAAAACTCGAGTCTTAGTGACAAACTTCCTGCCTGCCTGCCTGCAGTCAAATGCCCCAGCTACCACGGCTTACACTGCGCTAGAACAACCTTTCTCTTCTTTCTTTCGCATTCCTTTTCGACATATACATTCTGCAAGTCGACTATTCTTTGGGAAGACGTAACACACAAGCATTGCCGCCAATATGGCGTTCGGTGGTAGTGGCAATTTTACATTCGGCGCACAGAATGCCACCCAAAGCACTCCATTTGGCGGCGGCGGCGGCGGCGGCTTTGGGAGCAACAATCAAAGCTCTGGCACAGGTACGTACAACCTTTCTTAGCTCTTTGTTCGACGTCGCATTGACACGGCTGTTTGCAGGCTTCGGTCAGTCAACTTCAGCTTTTGGCGGCAACCAGCAGTCTGGTGGCTTTGGTGGTGGAGGAGGTGCGTTTGGAGGCACGTCTGGAGGTATGCACACAAAATATGCTCTCGATACCCATCGCCTTGCCCGCCTACAAAAGCATCACCCGAAACAACTCTTTTTCTGCTTTGCAGGCGCTGCATGGTCTTCGCGAACTGCCGGTGTTCCTTGCCTCTCATCAAGACTCTCGGACGTAGCTGCACCGGTCTACCGTTCAATACACCGATCTCGCGAACAGGCTCGGAGTCGTATCTAGCGAAACTCACGCCTCTGAAACATTTGACTTCAATTTGATGGAACCTAGGCTAACGCAGACTTCGCAGGTGCTTTCGGAAGCAACAGCAACACAGGCTCTTCCCTCTTCGGATCGAAACCAGCCACCGGTGGCTTCGGCTCGAGCACAAGCGGTGGTGGCCTTTTTGGTAGCAGCAATAACAACCCAACAGGCTTTGGTAGCTCCGGCGGCGCATTCGGAAGCAATACCAACACAACAAGTACCTTTGGTGGAGGCTCTACAGCAGGAGGGGCATTCGGCGGCAGTAGCCTAGGTGGCTCAGGCGGCGCCTTTGGCTCACAGAATAAACCGTCACTTTTCGGCGCGGGCGGCTCGGGCACAACAGGAGGTTTCGGCTCTGGCAATGCTTTTGGCGGCTCTGGAATTGGTGGCGCGGTACCCCCTTCTAACGGAACAGCCGACCCACAGTTCCAACCGACTAACGAAAAAGAGGCAAACGGTGCAACTGTCAGCTATCAGACAATTTCGTTCATGCCGGCTTATCAGAAATACTCCCTGGAAGAGCTGCGGTTAGCTGATTATGAAAAGGGCCGACAGTTCGGCAACGCAGGTGGATCAGCAGGTGTTTTTGGCCAAAGCAACTTTGGCAGCACGAACACAGGCGGCGTTTTCGGTAGCGGCAACACTGGAGGCGGCCTCTTTGGTTCGGCGTCTACATCTGGGGGTACCTTTGGTAGCAATACCACAACCGCAGGAGGCTTCGGAAGTGGCTCGTCTGGTGGTGGACTGTTCGGCAGTCAAAACAAGCCGGCCGGTGGCGGGCTCTTCGGCCAGCAGACATCTAGCTCGACGGGCGGTGGTCTCTTCGGTACCTCAAATACTAACACAAGTGGTGGTTTTGGCGGCTTCGGACAGAACAACACTAGCGGTCAGAGCGGTGGTGGACTGTTTGGAGCAAGCAACACGCAGAACAAGCCCGGTGGATTGTTTGGGGGTTCGGGCACTAGCAACACTGGCACCACTGGCACCGGTTTTAGCTTTGGACAGCAGAACAACCAGCAGCAATCTGGTACCTCGAGTGGTAGCTTGTTCGGCGGCGGCAACACATCGTTGAATACAGGAGGCGGTCTCTTTGGCCAGAACAATCAGCAGTCGAACACATCTGGCGGTGGCCTGTTCGGATCTAATACCAACAATCAACAGAGCGGTGGTGGTCTGTTTGGCAACAAGACCGGCTTCGGCGGCACAAGTACTACTCAGAACCAGTCATCTGGAGGACTCTTCGGCACCGCCGGCAACCAGTCCTCTGGTGGCGGTCTCTTCGGTCAGGGCAATCAGCAGCAACAGTCTGGCGGAGGTTTGTTCGGAAGCAACATCAGTAATAACCAACAGCAAAGTGGTGGATTGTTCGGAGGTACACAGAACAAGCCTGGCGGCCTTTTTGGCGGCACCAGCACGAATACAGGAGGTGGCTTGTTTGGAGGAGGAAACAACCAGCAGCAGCAATCCGGGGGTCTCTTCGGAACCACCAATAACCAGCAGCAACAGTCTGGCGGTGGGCTCTTCAACACTAGCAGTAATACTGGTGGCGGCTTGTTCTCTCAGAGCAATCAGAACAAGCCTGGTGGTCTCTTCGGCACCAACACCAGTAACAATCAACAAGGCACTTCCCTTTTCGGCAACACCATGAACAGTGGCCTTTTCAACCAATCTCAGAACAATCAGCAACAAAATCCGAACCAGCAGGAGGTTAAGCATGCCTCTTTGCTCGATCCAAATCCTTATGGACAATCGTCAATATGGACTGGGCTACCGACGCCGAACGAGCTGAACTCGAAACCTGTCTTCACACCTCTGACAGCGACGAAGAAGTTGGAAGAGAGCAAGATGAAGCCCCTTCCTTCTCTTCGTCTAAATCAATCTCGTTACATGACCCCGCCGCGACGACAAGGTTATGGTTTCAGCTACTCCACTTATGGTACCCCAAGCAGTGCAGCAAGTACACCTGGAGCTGGTCCGATAAGTGGGAGCATGTATGGTAGCAGAGGATGGTCAGGTGGTAGCTTTGGACGTTCTTTTAATAGAAGTGCGTCTGTGCAGAACCTGCGCTCACAATATGCTTCTGACTCGGACGACATCTGGAAGCCAAACGCATTCACGCCATCTCATCGGAATTCGAGTGGAAGCATCAAGCGTCTTACCATCGACCGATCTATCCGACAAGATTTGTTCAATCGGCCTCCGATGGTGCCTGCATTACCGGCACCCAAACCAGGCACCAATGGCGAAAAACCCACGCCTCCTGCTCAGTTGACTGACGGGAATGGATCTGTCAGAAAGCCGAACAAGCGTGTGAGCTTTGATAATCATGTGCAGGAGACTCATCTCAATGCTGAGACTGGAGCCCTTCAGCGCGTTGAGGAACCTGACGATGAATCAACACCTCAAAGAAATGGTGCCTCGGATAATGAGCTACAAGCTGTGCCGGAAGACCGCGAATCGCACCAGGTCAGCAAGCAGTCTGCGAAGGCCAATGCCAAGCCAGACCCTACTCCTGGTGAGTACTGGATGAAGCCATCACGACAAGAGATGGCGAAGATGGACAAAGCCCTGCTCCGAAACTACAAAGGCTTTCAAGTTGGTCGCCAAGGCTGTGGCTATGTCACCTTTGATGGCCATGTTGATCTACTTGCTCTTGATCTTGACAACTTGTTCGAGCACATTGTTGAGATTCGAGTTCGATCTGTCACCGTCTATCCGGACACATCCACAAAACCTCCTGTTGGACGTGGCTTAAACGTTCCGTCTACTATCGTTATTGAGAACTCGTGGCCACGATCCAAGAACAAACCCATTGCCGACACCCACGGACCGATCTTTGAGAAACACATCAAGCGATTGCGACGAATGGAGGGAACAGAGTTCGTAAACTACGATTCTGAAACTGGTGCCTGGACTTTCAAGGTGCCTCATTTTACACGCTACGGCTTGGACTATGATGAGGACGAGGAGTCAATGATGGATCAAAGTGAGCTCAGCCTCCCACCCCAAACGATTGAGAAATCCGCTGACGCCTCGCTCGTGGAGGTCGATGATCAATCTGAGTCTGACGACCAAGACGACACCTTCGCCTTCAAGCAGAGCGTACCCGGTCAATTTGGGAAGCAAAGCATTATCCCTATGAATGAAAATACAGAATTGGAACTTGATCAGTCAGCAGATCACTATGATGATGGCTCTGAGCATTCAGGCTACAGCGAAGACGACGTGATGTCTGAAGATGGGGAGAGTCCTTCGATGCCTGGGTCGCTTCCTACCCAGCCTTTCGCACTCAGCCCGCCAAAATTGCCAACAAAGTCTATTGCCCTAGGTACCCCAGGCAAGCTACTCCTCGATCTGGAGGGTGACTGGGCAGAACAACTTCAACGCACTATCAGCCCCCGAAAACAGAACCGCGATGTCCTCAGAGAAGCACAGAGCAAGGTCCTTCTCGATAAGGCTTTCTCTCCCATCAAACCAAAAGCCGCGCCTCAAACTCATTTTCGAAACAGCATCGATATCATGAACTCCATGTTCAAGCCCGTCAGCAGCCAAAACTCCAGCAAGGCCGCAGAGCCTGATTTCGAGGTATAAGACCCCCTTTCCTCGCCTATCGTGTCATTTTTACCCACGATAAAAAGCATATGCACATGATGGACAGACTGATGCATCAGGAGCGGCGAGACTGGAAGAAGCCAGTTGTTCTCACTCGCGACGAACATGTGTACCTAGGTTAGTCAATCAATAATATGAACAAATTGCTAAAATTTTGGTGTCAACTCTAGTTTCCCTATTCCAAACGTTCTAAGATCTTTCACCCCACTCATGAAGAGATGAGTGAACAGGATCGATTATGGCATGACAGCTTCAAGCCGCATTTCACGAATGATGGGAAGGTGGTTTACCGCGTAAGCAAACCTAGCGGGCACGAAGCGTGGAGAGAAGTGCCGTTGGCTGACGATGGGAGAGCTGTGGTTGTCTTGGGGCAGGAGACTGGCGCTAAGGTGAGCTCAGCTGAGTCAATTCGATCCTCAGGAGGGAGACTAATTGCGTCGTAGATCTTCGATCTAGATTCTGCGCTCGCTTCAAGCGAGGTCAAGCGTATGAAGTCCATCCCTACTATTCGACATCGTCCAGCGCCATTCTCGCAACTAGCATTGAATCTCAGAGGGAAAGAGCTGGCCGAAGTTTGCAATCTAGCACATGTGCTCTTCGACAACTATGAGGACGAGTTCACCCATGGTCTCTCTCGTCCGCAGCAAAAGGAGTACATGCACAGAATCCGCAAGGATAGATTGACCCAAGTCCTTGCCAACCGCATTCTGCCAACTGTTTCTGTTGGACAGCAGGTCAATTCTCTTCGAGCTGCAGTGTTGCGACTTACAGCTCATGACATCTCTGGCGCCTGCGAGCTTCTCAAGAAAGACAAAAACTATCGTATCATGCTCCTTATCGCTCAGCTAGATGGCGCAGACCGCATGTTTATGGACGATGTCAAAAGCCAGATCGATGCCTGGAGAGCACAAAAGTCGCTGTCTGAATTTGAGCCAGACATCAGAACGCTGTATGAGCTGTGCGCGGGCAACGTCACTATCTCTCAAGGCCGAGAAGGCAAGGCGGTTCCTGTTGAAGATCGAGCCGAGACCTTTAACATCAGCACACGATACAGCCTTGACTGGTTGCAATGCTTCGCCCTCGGCCTCTTCTATGGCAAAGAAGAGAAAAACAAGGACGACGGTGTTAGCAGAATTGAAGATGCCGTTCGCGAGTACCAGGCTCGATGTGACTGCGGTGAGGAGCCCGTCAAGCCGCCTGAGAACGATACTATGTGGTCACTTCTCAAGCTTTACGCTGCTGATAAGACGCAGGGCATCGAAATTCCATCCTTCCCAGCTGCTCTTGATGGTCTCGCTAAGCCATGGGATCACAGTGATGTCTTCACCTTCTATCAGACTATGAACGCGAACATGCCTATTGACACCAATACGGCGCGCGCAGACGATCTGGCTGAAACGTTGGCATCTGAACTCTCGTCACGCGGCGATATCGCCTCCGCAATTTATGCACTTCTCCACATATCAAACGCAGCAATCCGCGCCACGCAAGTACAATCCCTCCTCGATCGGTTCGCTGGGCAACTTCCAGGCCCTGATGTGGAGACAAGTAACGAAGCTGTCCACCTCTGGCAGCGTCTGACGATGGATCTCAAGATCCCACAAGCCTGGATCTATATGGCTAAAGCTCGGTATGCCGCATCCGCAGCCAACAACGGCGGAGACAATGTTTCTGAACTACGATACCTTGTTGCAGCGGAGGCCTGGGATGAAGCAAGTCAGTGCTTACTCCGACGCGTTGCTCCATCTTTCGTCGTAGATGAGGACTGGATGGGTCTGCTTGAGATGTGTGGGTTGTTCAGTGAGGAACCTGCCCGACTTGTTGAAGGGTGGTACGACGGAGGGGATGTATATGCGAGTTTCGCACAGCTCATGACAGGTCGGATCGGCAAACAAGATTCTGCTGTAATTGCGGCGCTGCGAAAGCGGATCGTTGCCTTGGGCAACAAGCATGCTCGCGACGTGAAAGGAACGAGCAAACAATCACTCGGCAAGATGAGTCGGCACGAGCTTGAAGAACACGTCGCGATCAAAGAAATGGCAAACGGCCTTGCGAGACTCGCGACTCAAGGCGGCAGTGTCGGCAGCGTTGAGGATATACTGGAGTTGCCTCTGACTCAAGACGTTCGGGACGAGATCAAGATGGCTATGGGTGTAGTTGAGCACAGCAACAGCCAGAACAACGAAGCACGAGGCCAGAGAACGAGAAGTCAGGGTCCTGGTCTAGGAATCCAAGACAATCAACAAACAGCAGTTACGGGAGGCGAGGGCGGTAGTGCTTAGTGGGAATCTGTCCATCGCGGGAAGAAGTTTCGAAGTACAGGTATCTACAATTCGGCCAGGGGTAGGCATTTGGAGGCTGGTCATGGGATTACAGGCGAGAAGTGGGTTGTGCAAGGACGGGCGGTGAGTAATGAGTTGCAGATGGGGTTGAGGAGTAGTCGCGGAGGTTTCAGCCGGAATGCAGAAGAGGAGACATAGATTGTTCTCTGGTGATGGATGGACTATCAAGCGTTAGTCGTGCAAGCGGAATACCAGACCACTACCAGCGCTCTTTTCAGGCGAGCAATGAGTGAATGACCTGAGAAATTGAACATTGATTGCTCGTCTAGTCGCATCCGATCCCCCTCCATGCACCTCTCGTCTTACTTTTTACTATCTTCCCCCACTTAGTCTCGTCGTCGTCGGAATCGCGCCCGTCGATTCCGCACGACAACGCAGTCACTTACCTACCCCTGGCTTGCGGCAGATTAGGGACACGGCGCACGACACGAGATGCGACAGGATCTTTCAGCCGTAGCGATAGCCGTTGCACTCGCAATTGGAGTTGGAGTTCGAGCTTGGGGGGAGTTGGGACGGGTGGTGCGACATGTCCCCTGACGGACGGCGAGCAGACTGACGACGTCGAGGGCGGAGACAAAGAATAGCATAAAGACAGGGGATCTCAAGGAGTAGTCCCTTCAAGGCTTGGAGATGTGCTGCGGCGACATCCAATTGTACGTGACTAGGAGTATAAAAAGAGTTTTCTGGATTGGAGCTGCAAAATAGCGTCGAAAGACGTGCTTGCCCCTGAGTGCAGTCAAAGTTTGGCATGTTGTGATCTTTCGACAGCAGAGAACTCAAAAGGGTTCTACGCCCATGACCTCTATGTAACCCGGGCTAATTCTATCCTTCAGACCTGAAAGATGCTGCGTTTTGGCAGATTGCGTCCCCTTTTTGCCCTGGTATATTCCGAGTGCATCCAGCTGTTGCACAATGTACCTTTGCTAAGACTAGTCGGTGGGCGGGTTCTCATTCGAAGAGGCATTGTGTTTTTCAAGCTTCTTTGCCGTCGCTACGGTCTCTGCACGTCAGGAGACTGATCCAGTGCCAAGCACCCACTGCTCTGTAGGTCAGAGGCATTGTGCAGCTCAATCTCCTGCTATCTAGCTACCTGTATTGTTCTGGTCACTGAAGCAGAGCTGCCACACCAAAATTCGTCTCCAGTCCTTGGTGTTGGTCTTGGTCCTTTCAATTCGCGAAGAGATCCGGGGGAGAAGATAATGTCGGACTCACCCCTAGCCAAACCTATGAGAGGTCATCTTTACCGGAACGTCCTTATTGCATGGGGTGAGTGAGAGACTGCGGTACAAGACGAAGAAGTTCGCTTACGTGCGAAGTTCGACTTTGGCTTCGAACTGCTGTCGTCAATCGAGATTGAATTAAACTTCGATCGAGCGGCATCGTCAATCCTCGGTGATCCTTCCGAGTTTATTCGCGATTCCACGTAGTCTCAAGGAATGGCTCTCAGTCTTCGAACCTGTTCAGGCGCGTTTTGCGTCGCCATCATGGAACAGATCGCAGGCCGGAAGACGTCCTGACAATATCTTGGAAGTATAGCAGCTAGTGAGGATTGTAGTGACCCCTCGAGGATCGCTCAGGTTTTTGTTTAACAGCTGCTGGCATGGGTCGAAGAGTCGTGCGTTTCGTTCAATTTGCCTCTTCAAGCCTCTTCTTCCGTGTGATGCGTGTTATGCGGGTTATGCGGAACGGCTCATGCTTAGGAACAGCAAAGAACCATGAGAGGTACTTTTCTAGTAGTTATTTCCCAACTGAGACCGCTTTTGAAGTCAGGCAGGCCCTCGAGAGTGTCTCGGACCTTGTGCCACTGTCCCGCCATACTCTAAGCTTCCTCGTCAGGACTCGATCGGCCTTGATGCTTACTGGGAAGAGTTTGTTGATTGCTACAAACTGCTAAATTCGGTAGGCATGGATCGTTAGGCAACGTCTATGGAAGAAGTGGAATTGGTGATGGACTTAGGAAGATGTTGGGTCGTGGAAGCTGTATTTATTGGAGGGCCGGTAAGAAGTGATAAAGCCAACGCGAATCAGCCGCATAGAAGCCAGTGATTAACCGTTGGCCTGGCAAGAGGTCCTCTGTGATTGCTCACGCCTGCTTTCACTCCAGCTGGGCAGGTTTTGCTGTTGAATCTCCTAGATTCTTCTTTGCTCGCCTAGACCGTAGATGCGCAAAGCCTTAAAACAACCATGAAGTTGGTGTGTTCGCAACCAATATCGGTGGCCAACGAAGTTTTGGGGGATATGGACACAGCAATTACGCGTATCAATATGCTGCAAGGACTGACGCTGAGGATCCCGCGTCGTGTTGTAGGGAGAGTGAGCTGTAGCTTGAACGAACTAGTATGAGCGGTCCCGGCTTCAGGGTTTCGAGAGGCTCTCAGCATTGAACAGCTTGTCCACTTCACCCATACCTTCCCTCAATAGAGCCCTCATTTCCCTGCCAATCACATCTCTGCCTATCACCTCTTTTAATCTCTCAACCGCCCAAGGCAGGATCTCCCGGAGGTGCTTCTCGCCATTGCCGGGTCCCACTAGGATGCCAGCTTCAGCCGCCACGTCTCTGTTGATTCTGCCAGCATCAATCGCTTCTCTCGAGGCAGTATCAGCTGAAACGGAAAACAACCAAGCATGATCTCTCGCATAGTTTGGCCAGACGACGTCCTCCACGTATCCGGGCGGGTCCTCCCAGAAGCCTTCTAGCGTGACATAGCCCGTTCGTTTAGTGCGGCGGTCGATGGTCTGTTCACGCGTGGCGACAGTAAAAAGCTTCAGGTCCAACAGTGGCCGAAGAATGTCGTGGAGCTCACGCTTCTGGCTTTCAGGTGGTGAATTTGGGTCTGGGTAGAGCAGAAAGCCGTCAAGCAGACAGATGGTCACCTCTGCGCTTTGAGTGTCTGATATAGGAAGATCGTTGAGCCAGACCTCCAAGTCGTTCTTGAGATTTGAAATGGTAGATTCGGAGACACCGGATTCGCCGATGGTGTTTTGGTCTTCTTTGCTTGCGAAATCTGCTGGTAGTGCGGCGGTTTTTTTGATGTGAGTCATGACTCGTTTGAGCAAAGGCAAGTCAAGGCTCTCAACGCAGTCCCAGTCATCAAGCTCCCTCGTGCCATGTTCGGCAGACGTGAAGGTGTTCTTTGGAATGTCCTTGTCTGTTTTGTAGAAGTCATCTTCGTGGAGGATGAATAGACTGACTTTGGCGTTGTTGCATTTGGTATTGAAGATTGAGCGGAGCAGACGAGCAATCGTTGTTTTACCGGATGACGAGGGGCCTGACAGACCTACAATGAGGGTATTTGAAGATGAGGGCGCCATGCTCGCACGAAATGCCTGTCTGTAATAAGGCACCCTGGTCTTAAAAAATGAGGATCAAGCACGGTCTTGGCTACTAGCAAGGGAACAAGCAAGCTGCAGGCAAACGCGTAGATATCCGAGGTCGTCAGCTTTTACGCCAATCCAGTCTGTCGTATCTCAGAGTTCGATCGAGAAAGAATCCCTTCAATGTAACGCAAGCAGTAACACGGCTGTTTGTCGAGACCGTGAGTCTTATACTTTACTTCGCAATTGATTGTGGATCAGTGCGTCTGTGTGGAGCAGAAACTTTGCAGATCAGGTCTCAGGGCGTGACGTTGAATCAAGAGTTCAAGTATCATGTAGAGCAAAAGACCTGAAGCTGGTGAAGAAGTATCTATTAGATGTAAATTGCAGGAAACCTAAAGCTAGATAAGTAGGTATCTCATCGGCGTGGGTTGAGAAAGTCGCGTCGTCCCTCCCGCCCACTGCTTCCGCCTCTTCATGCACGCGTGTATCAGTCCGAATATGCAAGTATCAAACATATAATACAAAAGTTCCACCCAGTCCAAAACGTTGTTAACAGATCTGACATGCTTTGACATGTCACTTCGTATCATCAAAATCTCCCCGCGAACGGCAGCGTGTAGTCCCATGCGCAAAGCTCCGGAAATGAGTAACAGAAGGTATTTGCAAAGCCTCAAAAAGGTACAGAATCCGCTATCGCGCTCCGACTATCTCTAGACGTGGATCAGGTCCGAATCAAGAAACGCCCAACATGCTTCTTCAAACTGCCTCCCCGTTTCAACCTCCGGTCCAGCTCGAGCTCAAAATATTCTAGCGTTCCTGACTTCTAGGCTGGAGCGCCCTTTTGACGCTTCCCGACTCTGGGACTCGGCTTTGTCTTATCTCCACCCGCAGCTGGGGGCGCATCTTCTTCTTTGATGGCGCTCGCTCGCCGCCTCTTGTTTGAAACATTCGGGCTTGTGTTCGTGCTTGCTCCTTGGCTCCCACTCAGATTTGATCCTTGAGCAGACATTTGGTGCACCATCTGAACGCCGCTTTGGCCGTGCCCCGGGCTCGGTGTGTGATTCATATGTGGTGACTGCTGGTTTTGTGGTAGATTCAAATGCGCAAATGCTGGTGATTGAAATTGGTTCGGTGGGTTCATGCCCATCCTTTGGTTCGGAAACGGGACCTGTCCATTAGCAGCTGCAGCATTTATGTTTTGCATTCGAGCCGACATTTGGGCGTTCTCGGCGTTAAATCTGTTCAGCGCTTCTCTTGGGCCGGAGAGTTGATTATTGCAGTAGTACTCCATGAGCGATCCCATGGTGGTCATAACTTCGGCGATCTGTATCGTGGTCAAAAGTTGTTCAAGATAATCAATTCATGGGATTGCTCACCTCGAGGAACTGGATCAAGCGGTCAGGAAAACCCCATTCACTGACGGGCGAGCGCGGTATCGACGGACCGCGCTGCAACATGTTCTTTGGCAAGCTCTTCTTGTTCAATTTCGGACTTTGGCGGATCTGCTCAGGCGACTGTGGCGCTTCTGCAAGCGCCCTTGGAATATATTCTGTCCAGCCGGCGATGGCAATAAAGAAATGATCAATCTTCTGCATTTCATCAAAGGTGGCACGAAGTTGGCCGTGGGCGGTCACTCTCACTCCATCGGTGTACTCGTAGGTCAGGTACATTCTCCTACTCCAAACATGAAAGCCACCGTTTGGCAGGGGATCTTGGGCATGGTCAAAGGATTGCATCAATATCTTTTTAACGCCGTTCTTGAAATGGGATTGATAGAAACGAGCCAAGATGGGATACTGCAGCTGAAAGGACTTGTCGCCTTGAGATTTATTGCTGAAGACTTGCAGACGGAGCGAGCCGAGGTTGGAATAGTACTTTTCCATGACGCTTTGCCAGTAGTCGATGTCAAATGGGCGTTGTGGCCCAGCGAGAGTGTCGTAGTAAGATAGCAGTTGTAATATGCACTGGCCGCTAAAATCCTGGCTCGGTTGTGCCATGTCCATAAACAGCTGTTGCTTGGCAATATCCTGCTTGGTCTGGGCTTCTTCATCTTCGGCCTGCTTGATTTGAGGGGTCGGCGCATTTTGCTGCGGAGGTTGTGTTGTCGGGGGTTGAGGCTGTGGTTGCTTCTGTTGTGGTGTCTGCTGTTGGGCTTGGACATTTGGCTGTGGCGGTGGCTGGGATTGAGGCGGAGCTTGGGGAGCTGGAGTGGGTTGTGGTTGGGGAGGAGCGGTAGTGGTGGGTTCCTGAGGTCTGTTCATCTGCGCCTGTTGATTTGCATGCTGCTGTTGTGCTTGTTGCTGAGCTTGTTGTCGTTGCTGGGTCATCATCTGCTGTTGCTGAGCAGCATGTTGAGCCATCATGCGCTGTTGATGCTGGTATTGCTGCTGCTGTTGGATGAGTTGCTGTTGTTGAGGGGTCATGTGTTGCATTTGTTGCATCGGCATGTTCATGGCTTTCATCTGCTGAAGTTGCTGAGGATTCAGACCTTGCATGCCCTGCAAAGCCATCATGTTGTGGCCTAGCTGGCCGCCACCTTGCATCATGCCATTGAGAGCTCTTTGGCGAGCTATCATATTGGCATTCATGGAATTAATTTGACCCATATTCAGCTGAGGATGGTTGCCGTGGAACATGGGCCCTCCCTGACCACCGAGATGTGCCATGGCCATGGCATTCTGCATCGGACCGCCAGGGGCGGGTGTGCCTGGGTTCGGAGGCATGCCCGAGGCCATGGGCCCGCCCTGGGTGACCTGGGGCCCAGACATGGCAGGATGCATTCCACTCATCATGGCATGGTTCGGCTGAGCCATATGTGCTCCATGCTGCATCTGCATCGGGTGACCGTGAGCCATGGCGGGATGGCCGGGTCCCATGCCCGGTTGGCCGGGGTATGGACTGGCCTGCATCATCTTTGCAACAGATGTTGTTGACTAGCAGGGTCGATTGTGTATTCCGACAATTACTCAATTACAATCCACCTTATAATCACGACCCCTCTCTCCGGGTGGAGGGTGGTGGAGCGACTGCAAAGGTGTCGCGTCGCAAAGGTAGTCTTGCGCCAGATCGCGCTCGCCGTCGATTAGACCAGCTCACATCGGCAAGCCGTGTTGGATTGTAGGATAAACAGTCAGCGACAGGGGCGATTCTCGGGGATCCGGTGGGATCGACGTGGGATTGATGGTGGTGACGTGCTGACAAAAAGTCGGTCGCATAGATCGACCGAGATGCGTCGATATGGGTATCTATTGCAAGCGCATCTTTGAAAGTATTGTCTGACAATTGTTCTGTGCAGTCGCGTGATTTGGTGGCGTGCTGCTGCAGCGCAGGTGAGAGGTTTGTAATCTGTCGTGGTTGTGTTATGGGGGAGTTTGGGGGCTTGGGCTCGGGCTCGGGGCCTGTCGCTGGGAAAACTGGGGCCGCGCGATGGGCGAGGAGAGCAAAGTCGAGGCGGGTGAGGGAATTTTGGATGCAGGCGCGCAGCAAGAAAGCGAATCTAAATGCGATGGCAGAAACGAGCGAAAGGGCGAGCACAGCGTGTGTGTGTGTGTCGAGCGCTCGATGTACTTTGTGACGTTTGATGCGGCCCGTGATACGGCAGGATCGAGGTGAGGATGTCGACAGGACAGGGCAAATGGGCTGGAGAGAAATTGGCTGGTGCGAGAGAGACCGGCGAGACTGCGAGAAAGTTGGAGAGACAGCGACAGAGCCAGATCAGCCGCGCTAGACTCTGGGAGGTCGGGTGGCTCCTTGGATCGTCGGGGCGCACCCTGAGCATTGAATCATTGTTCTTACATAATGGGCGACCACGCAAACTGAGCAAACTCTTTGAAATGGGTTAGCTCCACCGCACCGTACCGTACATGCCTTCCACGTGCGTTTCAACGAGGCTCACGGAAGGCTGCGTCCCTTTCTGTGCATTTATTTTTTTGCCAGTCAATATAGCACAATTTCTCGACTCTATCAACTTCCTACACTGATGTCTTCACCGTCGGTGATGCAGAACGTGTGATTCAGAGTCACCTGTCCGTGTCAATCGAAGGCTTGTACTTCACTCTTCGCCTCGCCTGTGTCTCTCTTTGCCTTTATTTTACCGCGTGGACAGTCATCTGCTCCCAGCTCAGCTCAGCTAACCCATCTTCCGGTAGGTCAATCCTTTCAGTGTTCTTATACCTACGCTTTCAAGGATGACAACCATACAACTACTTCTTCAATGCATCAGAATCGTCCATGAAGAAACCTTCGGTTCGTCTTTCCCGGACGAGCTGCTACTTGCCAGTAATTTGGGTCTGAGAAGCACTCATTACAATCAGTGCATACAATTTGCTGCGGACGATGCTAATTCCGAAACAGTGATCTAGTCCTCCTCACCATCAGCGGTCCTGTACTGTCTCCCTCACGGTACGTTTGTTCCACCCCTCGAATCCATCACCGCTCCTATGATGAAACTTTTTCCACATTCGCAGTTTCCACGGTAGCCCCATGACCCCTCGGTGAACCTAACTCAGAGGGAGTGGGAGCCGGTGACCGTTGCAATACCTTCCTTGGATGTCTGACCGGAGCACAAGAGAAATACATTTTCTATTCACGACCATCTTCAATTGGAACGTAGCTGACTTTGAGATATAGGAAAGTTGGGCTTGGATGTCCACCTTGCAAGAGCTTAACCATACACTTTCTGCGATGCTTGCGATGCCATTGATCTGTATTAATGTAGTTGGTGTCTTGAAATCCTCTGTACCCTCCTTGTTCTACGCGTGGAAGAATGACAAGATAGAGACGTTGCTGATGTCAACGGTGTGATGCTGGAATCACCGTGTCTTTGCACAACGCAGCATGGGCAAAGAAGGACGAAACTTAAGACTGAAGAGTGCTTGATATTGGACATTTCGACTAACCTGGTCCAAGTTTTCTCGCTCATCTCGCAGAATGTTCTGCGCCAAAACCCGTTTATAGCAGTCGATGCGTGAATCTTCGCATCATCCCATCCGAATGACCGACTAGCCTTGACCTTGCTGAGCTGCGTCTTGATCATTTCATTTCACCTCTCTAACCGATGCCATGCTATGCCATTCCTTGCTGACTCTGTGAAGCGCTTCAATCGTCACTCTGCGCTTCGACCATTCTTGCATAGCTGTACCTTGATAACACTCATACATATCATCTCGCAGCCGCGATCGAAGCGTGCACGAGGGTGTGAGCTGTCTCTTCGCCACGATTATGTTGACATGAATGATTCTGGCGATTGTATATGGTCTCCCTGCAGCACACATAGAGGCCTGTATTCTCGTCGTAAGGTGACGGGGCCCTCACCCAGCCAGTCCAAGCACTCAGCCCACAAAGCCATTCGAGCTCTCGAACAGCTTCGCACTCCTTCTCGCGTCAATGAACAAATCCTCACATTCAGCGACATCGTCAGGGTTGATCTCCTGCCGACCGTTGACCTTGGCCAGGATGCTCGCCGGCGTGAGCAGTTGCAGAGCGTACCGCAGCGACACCTTTGCACCGTGCTCCGACACCTTCTCGAGCGCCGCTTCGGAAATTGCGACCCCTTCAACCTTTGCTCTCGTCCGCACAATCTGCTGGATCTCCTGTGGATTGTACGGATGGGTCGGGACTATAAGCAGCCTCGCAAGTAGATCAGGCGGCACACCGTGAGGGCCGACAATATCTTGCGTTCCTCTGATGACCGTGTTCCCTCTGTTCGACGCCAGGATGACGATGGGCGAGATGGGCGATTCCAGGGCCTTGTTCAGATACGTGAAGCACTCAATGTCGAGCATGTGCACCTCGTCAATGAACAACACGCCCGGCACCAGCTCTGCCACCCCCTGATCAATATACCGACTCACCACCTTGTTGATCTCCGCCCGTAGCTTGTCCGTAATCTCCGTCTTCTTCGGCTTCATCAACTGCCCCATCATGCTCATTACATCCTGGCCACCCTGCGGCCTCGCATTCGCGATGTCAAGATCATGCAACGTGACATCCTGCACCACTTCCTTCCGATTGTGTACCTCCCGCTTCGGCACCGGCACGTACTCCTCGGCCTCGAGATCAAATTCTGTCGCATAAGCATCACTCCTGCCCACCCTCTTGCATGCGCCGGTGTTGGCCTCGATATATATCACATCCCCGACCTGCACCCTCTCCTTCTGGATCGCCTCGTAGATACTCGGGTCAAGCCGCAGCTTCTTCGTTCCCTTGGCGCTCTTCAAGGTGAGTATCAAGTGGCTGATTGTCCGCCCATACCCTCCCAGCGGGTTCTCAGCCTCCTCCGGCACAAGCTCCGTCACCTCCCCCTCATACACCTCTTTCGTCTCCCGCACCCTCAATCCAATCGCCCGCCGGAAATTCTCCATCAGGGCCTCCGTCTTCTTCACCTCGGCGCTGAAAACCTCGCTCGCCACGATCGGACAGAAAGGCACTTTCGTCCCTAGTTCCTGCGCCACGGCCAGCGCAAGCGCTGTTTTGCCCGTGCCCGGCCCGCCAGCGAGCATGACAGCGCGGCCGGACATCTTCTTTGCGCGGATGAGGTCGACGATGACGCCGCAGGCTTCGCGGGCGGCGAGCTGGCCGATGAAGCCATTGGCTGAGTTCTCGGCGGTGCCGTCGGGTTTCAGGCCGAGGCCTTTGATGTGCGTGTGGGCGGCGGTGCGGTGGTCGCGGCCGCTGGGTTTGACTTCGCTGATGTTGACCATGTTGGTGGAGGATTGGAGGCTTAGGGCATCGAAGAAGAGGGAGTTGCGCGTGAGAAGACGTGTAGGCTAGATAAATGAGCGCAGTAAGGGGGGCAGATCTACTCTAGGAATGATGCTCGTGCTTGCTTGTCGTAACAACAGAACGTGGTTGTGCTGCGATTCTTCGAGCGAGGGTGCAGATCGCGATTTCAAACATGTCAAAAATGTTTCCGCAGCCTTGTCAGTGACTTGCACCTTGCTTCAAGCGACGGTCAGGACTATCCACACTCTTATCAATTTACCCTCTAGAAGCTTTTGCATAGCTCCAGACTTCCTGCCGACACTTGCCCTGCCCGAGCTGGTCCTTGAATTGTCAACGATGCGGTGATACAACACGCAACAAACCTGCAATCCTCGAATCCGGATCCCAAGTACCAGCCATCAACGACCATGGCAACTACATATGCCAAACTCCCTGCCGTGCGCGTATCACCCACAACACTACAGTACCATGTGCCAGTTAAGCCAGCCTCAGCTCGACCGCCGTATAAGCGGCGCTTTTACCCGAGCGAAGAAGCAAAATACACGCTTTCGCAGCCATGGCTCGCCCAGACCGACCCTCTGATGCCCCCTTATCCCTATCCAACGCCTGTGCATTTCACCGAGGCCAATCACGGTCTCTACGGCGGCGCGACGATACAGAGCGGCAACAAAATCAGCAAGGGACGGAACAAGGGGAAGACGTTAAGGAAATGGTATCCTAATGTTCGAGTTGAGAAGTTGCGGAGCAAGAGCTTGAATGTGGAGATGGCGATTCCGACCACGGCGAGGGTCATGAGAACGATTGAGAAGTGTGGGGGTTTGGATGAATACCTGTTGGGCGAGAAACCAGCCCGCATAAAGAGTCTGGGTCTGCTGGGTTGGAAGCTTCGTTGGCTGGTGCTCAAGAGTCAGGTCATGAGGGACAAACATGCGAAGGAGCGGAAACAGCTGGGGTTGCCCGAGGGAGCTGTGAATTCGTATAGTGTCGAGAGTAACTTTGCGACTACCTGGCTTGATCCTACGTTACGATCTGAGATTCTGCGAAAGATGGACGCGAGCTGGGAGACGCTTAAGCAGAAAGATGAGACATTTGTGAAGCGGTTCAACGAGCACTTCGGACGCGGAACGACCAAGCATCAGGAAGATGTCGAGGTAAGGGAGGTGAAGACGTTGGACGTGTTCAGACCTGAGGAGATAAAACACGCCGATATTGTCGTTGAACAGGAGCGAAGCAGACCGGTGGCGAAGGTTGTCGAGGGATTTGGCATGTTGGAGGTTCGTGATCAGAAAACTGGTCGGTACCAGGGTATAGAGAAGAAGAAGCAGGGAACTATCCAGGGTGTCGAGGCCGGGCAGGACAAGGAGAGCGGAGAGAAAAAGTGGAAATATGAGATGACTAGGAGTTTCAAGCCTGAGTTCAGTGAGGCTGAGGCGCAGAGATTGGAGAAGGAGATGCAACAGCAGGAACAGGAGTGGAAGGAGGGCTGGCAGCAGTAGCATGCATACACAGATGACCACCGTCATCTGAGGGACATGCGGCCTCTAAACGCCCAGGGACGAAACGGACAATAGATCTTGATACTGTAGTAGGCCTGTACAGTGTTGGAGTGGAATTCTGCCTTACTCCCGTTTGCGTCCGCAGGATAATAGGGCACTGCTTAGTCGTACCCGTGTGCTAGATGCTCTGAATTAAGATCCTGATCGTTCACATGCGACGAGTGCACTCAACCACGCATGCACGCGTGCATACTTGCATGAATAGATATGCCACGGGCTCGAACAGCGAAAACAGCACGCCATGCATGCACAGACACAATGGCATTGGTCATGGTAGTGTTGCATTCTCGTAGAGCCATGCGATGCCATACCGCACTCGACAGATTAAATTTCCATCTTCAATAGACTGGTCAATATATCTGGCTCTGATGAAGTCAAACAAAGTCACTCTTGTACATGAGTTCTGGTCTGTTTGAGCTGCTAGTACTACCCCCACGCCACACTCAGGCACACACTGATCAGCCTGCATCTGCATCTTCAGCACGATCTCGACCTCACCCAGCATCCCCTAAACACTCAAAGCAACGCCGTCCGCTAGAGTCATCTGTCAAATCCCGTGTCTACCTGGCGGCCTATCACCGCAGACACACAACCCTGGCATCCTCAACCACGCCTCGAACAATCTTCTTGATCTCGACCTTCCAGACACTCTCCCTGAACCTCTCGGTGCATCCAAACTCCCCGTCCCCGCCCGCCGCGGCTGCGCGTCCACTCGCACTCCCCGTCACAGAGATGTTATCCACGACTTCGCCAAACGTCTCGTGCCCTTCACCAATAATTTCCTGTATCTGCCGTGGCGACTGGTGCGTCCTCTTGGACTTGCCCACCAAGGTGCCGTAGTGCGAGGCGATACTCATCAGCGCTTCGGTCGCTCTCCGCAGCTTATCGCCGGCGGGTAATTTGTCGACCTCGTATGCGTGCTTGAATTTGGAGAGCGTCTCGCTCGCCTCGAGCAATTTGTAGAATAAATCGTCGTAGCTTGGCGGGTCCGGCAGGAAATTGTCGCCCCTTAACAGACTAAACGTTAGAATCGAGGTCAGGGGTGCGCAGATCCATGTTTGTAAGTCACGGAGCCGTGTCGTTGACTGTAGATCCGAAGCGTAGGTTGTCAAGAAACGCAGGAGGGAGATCAGACTGAGCCAGATGTAGCTCCAATGGTGGGAAAGGCGAGTACGGGTGCTGCTCATAGTCGTGAGGATGCGGTGGAGAATTGTGAGGGCCATGTTGTAGAGGGAAAGGGAGAGGCGTTTGCGGAGATTGTGGGAAAGGGTGTCGGTCAAGATGTCGAAGATTATGCTCGTTGGGATGCGGGGCGTGTTGATGTATGGGAGATACGGTGGACGTTGGCGGGCGAGGCGGGTCTCGATTTTGATATTGGCCTCGGAAGAGGATAAGCGCTTCGCGAGGATGGCATCGTCGACTAGCAGACGGATCGTGAAGAGACTGAGTAGAGCATATTGTTGAGTTCGTGAAGAGCGGAAGGCGTGGTGTGTCAGGTACGATGTTACGCTGAGGAAGACAGAGAGGGGTGATTCGTGAGTGTCGTCTTTATCAGTTGAGATCAATTGGGAAGCAAAGACCTGGTTGGCAAGGGTAAAAGAATAGGTAGACAAGAAGACAATTGAGTGGGCAGAGGGAAGTTTGTTGAAAAGGGTTCTGGCTTCTTCTTCCGTTGGTGGCGGCGGTTTATTTGCTTCGGGCGTGAGAGCGCGGAGACCGACGTAGGAAAGAGTTGAGCTAACAGTCCACTGGGCTGGAGTATCTTCTTGGACAGCGACGTAAGAGTCGCGAATGTCGCCACAGACGTTGGCGAAGCCGTCGACTAAGTTTTCCATAATGTCTTCATTGACGAGGTCTTCCATGCGGTTTTGATAGATGTTTTGTGCCTCAAATTTGTTGTAGTTGGCTAGAAGACCCAGGAGGGAGAGCGCGGGTGTAGCTGCTTCCGGAGTGTTTTGGACGAACTTCATTAGGCCGTGAAAGAAGTCCTTGTGGATGAAGTAGGTGACAAGGCTGGTCTGGTAAGAGCCGGCCACAGCAGCTATCGCACAATCGATGGCTTTCTGTCGGAAAGGAACTACGTTGCTTCTGCTGACGATAGATTCGAGTCCACTGACCAAATCAGTCATGACCTTGTCCACGTTCTCTAATCCGGCCAGCACCTCGATCACGTCTGTACTAGGATTTGTGTACCGCTTGGCTAGGACTGCCGCTAGGAAGGCTGCGAGGTTCTCAAGAGCATTCTCATCTTGAGGCTTTGTGCCAGAGGTAAATTCCGAAATTGATCTTTGCAGGTAATTCCTCGTCTGGTCTCGAATGCGTATTAGGTCGTCCGCGGTTAGTGGGGCAAGGATATCATAGAATTTCTGCTTTTCAGGCTTCAGCAAAAAGAATTCGCGCCAGAAGCCCTCCAGCGGCACATGCTCTCCGTCACCATCTGGCGCATTGAGACTGAACAGATCAGAATATAGTTGAACAATTTTGGGCTGGAATGAGTCGCGCACTTCTCGAGTCAAGGGAGAAGCCGGATCCATCGCCTTTGAATCGTTGAGTATTCAGTGAATGAAGAACATGTCAAAGACGTCGGACAAAAAAAGCAGTATTAGAAACCGAACAATATGCTAACACGGAGAATCGAGGGACTGGATAGTGTTCGCAGAGTGGTAAAATTGTTGAAATTGACGACGCTGATGCTGCTATTCACATTCATCTTGGCGCGGTTCCTGCTTATGTTGCTAAGGGAGGTTGGTCAACGGCAAATTCTCGTTCTGCATCTCAGGTGGTAATCTCTCATGAAGAGGCAGTCCGAACAGGCTTAACAGGGCACTCTGAGCGAGGCAAAGAGGCATCAGGGGAGGTGGTGTGGATGAAGCAGCGACGGTGGCTGCATTATTATGTGATTGATCTCATTGGTGGAAGTTGTTTAGCGCGATGGCAAAGTGAACCCCAAAAGTGACTGGCTTGGGACGTCACAGCTTCGGCTCTCATCAAACTGCGCCGAACTGGCAATCACTTTCACAACCGGACTGGCTGACCAATCCTCCCAAATTATTCATATCACAGCGCATCTTTGCACAGCACCTCCTCCCAAACTACGCACCTACACCTATGAACCCACGATAGCATCTATCGACATTCAATATGGCAACAGCGGCCCTCTTGCCATCGACGGCAACATCAGCCATGTTCTTCAAGGCGCTGGCCAGTGCCTCAATTGCTCGATCTTGTCCACATGCCACAAAGACCTTCTCCTCGATAGCGTTTCGGCGCGCTTCATCTAAACGAGAACTGTATACTGCGCCCGCCTACCAGCCGCATACAATGCCTCAGTTTCCAGTACCACCGAGAAATGATGGCATTCCAGACACCTCAATAGCCGGCCCGCAACCACGGCTCAATGATACAAGGAGACCCGACCAGCAAGTGATGCAGGAATCTGCGAGTATCAGTCTGCCCGAGAGAGAAGCGCAGAAGTCGAAGCCCGTGCCGGAGAAGACACAGGAAGCATCCAGTTCCAGCAGTCCTGCGAAGAAGCCTCGGAAGAAGTTAAGACCACGAAAAGCGGCAATGCACATTACACCTGATGCGCTCGAGCACTTGCGAGAACTATTAGAACAAGACAGGAAGATGATAAGGGTCAGCGTCAAGAACCGTGGATGTTCAGGCCTGGCGTACAACCTGGAGTATGTTGACAAGCCCCAGAAATTCGATGAAGTGGTTGAGCAGGATGGCGTCAAAGTTCTAATCGACTCCAAGGCACTGTTCAGCATAATCGGAAGCGAGATGGACTGGCAAGAGGATAAGCTTAGCGCCCGGTTTGTCTTTAAGAACCCCAACATCACCGAACAGTGCGGTTGTGGCGAGTCTTTTAGCGTATCATGAGCAGGGCGAGAGCATGCACGAAGGCGTTCTGCCGGTGTCTATACAGCTATATACAACGAATGCATCACGATTTGAGCCACCACAACTTTCACTTCAAGAGACTTGCGTCTATTCAATAGATTCCTTTCTCATAGTCAACCACCCTGACGTCCTCGAAGCGTGGACCGTTTTTCTTCACAAATGCCAGATGACTTGGGTCTTTGAAGACATAATAATCTCGGTCCTCCTTCGACGCAAACTCCACAACAAACCCGTGTGTCAGACCCCCCTATCCGCTGTCAGTCAGGAAACTCATTGAGCAGTCGACGCCACATACCTGGGCTCCTTCCGGGCTGTTGTCAACGCCACCGGAGGACGACACTATATAAGGCTTGTTGGTCTCAGGATGTAAGCACGATGTGCGCAGACTTAGCATATCATCACAGAACTATAGCAGTCAGCCATATTTTCGAGGCAGACCGGGCTGGTACACATACATCTTTCTTCTCCTGCTCAGACAGGGAACCTTTGAGCTTGAAAAGAACAATATGCACGACCGACATCTTGACCGTTTCTCACACATGGCATTGCCAAAGAAACCATCAGGCACTCTCCGGCCAGCAGCTGCAGCAAAAGTCGGTCCGGAAGACGCTCCACCCGCGTATGAGGGGTGTCAGTCCGCCGTAACCCCTCACCATCAACACAATCATCGCGTGAATGCGTTTGTTGCGCGGTCGAGGCAGAAAAGCGACAACGATTTACGAACGTCAAGTCAGCTAGATTGCTTTCTCATCGAACCTCTCTTCTCCGATATCATCCCTGCAAGTACGACTGATCTCATACCCGTTCTCAATAAGTAACAACCACACATCGCCAATAGCACGAATTCACCCGCTGAGAGTGATTCGTCCTCGGAGCACCCGATCGACACCTGCTGGTCTTCAACATGGCAACCCACAGCCACGACGGAGGAGCACCTCACACCCACGGCGGCGCCGGTGACCACGGCCACACTCACGAAATCTACAACGGCCCAGGCTCCTACGTACACCGCGAACAACCACTCCTCGACAACCGAGACTTCAATGACCGAGCCTTTACAATCGGCATCGGAGGCCCAGTAGGTTCCGGCAAGACAGCGCTCATGCTCGAGCTCTGCCTGGCACTAAGAGATGAATACAATATCGCCGCAGTCACGAACGACATCTTCACCAGAGAAGACGCCGAGTTCCTCACGAAGCACGGCGCTCTGACGCCTGAACGGATTATTGCAATTGAGACGGGTGGTTGTCCGCATGCGGCTGTGCGGGAAGACATCTCTGCGAACTTGCTGGCGCTGCAAGGTCTGCAAGCAAAGTTCCAGACAGACTTGCTGCTTATCGAGTCGGGCGGAGACAACCTGGCAGCGAACTACTCAAGAGAACTGGCAGACTTTATAATCTATGTGATCGACGTCGCAGGTGGCGATAAAGTCCCCAGAAAAGGTGGTCCAGGCATAACAGGCTCAGATCTACTGGTGATCAACAAATGCGACCTAGCATATGCAGTCGGCGCAGACGTCGACCTCATGGAAGTCGAGGCGAAGAAAATCAGAGAAGGCGGTCCAGTGGTGCGAGCTGTAATCAAGAACGGTATTGGTGTAAGAGAAGTCGTAGACCTGATATTGAGCACGTGGAAGACGACAGAGGGTCATTTCATCAGTCGGAAGAGGTGGCAGAAGACAGGAGTCAGGGGGAGTGGCGAGCAACCGAAGAGTGACGTGAAGCAGTACAAGACCAAGACACACGCTTGAGGCAGTCCTCGAGCTGAATGCATACCATTTGAAGGTTCACAACGACGTGAGCTGGCGACAACGGCGAATACTTAGACTGACCACGAGCGCGGGTCAGACGCGAGCGATTAGTGGCACCGCGTATGATTCCTCCTGTCAAACTTGATCACCCACCGCATCTGCAACGAAGTGCGACCTCTTACTGAAACTCTAGGACCGCTTGAGGGTCCCACAAAGCGCCCACGACACACGAGACCCTTCTGAAACCAGCCCCCATCCCCTTCTCCTAAGGAGAGGCACCCGCAAAATAGGCCCCGTGATGCATTAGTCTCCTCTTTGCTCCTCGCGTAGTGTGTAAATCTGAATTGCTCGCGCAAAGTGAACCGCTCAAGTCAATAGATTGGCCAACCCGTTGACAGAGTAAATTGCAACTGCACAGGATGGCGTCGGGCAAAAAGTTTCAAAACTAGGGGTTGAAGCGAAGGACGTGCAGAAGAGAATAGCTTGTTTTAAGAACAGCGCACATCACCAGATGCTATTCTATGCTCACCAACTCCGGTAATAGGTATGCTACATTCGATCTTGCCAGGACGATGCGTGCGGCAACACAGCGGAGTGATAAACTCCATTCTCATACACCCTGCTCTGTCTGCATGTTCTCAGCCCGCTCACGATCAAGACCGAACTTTCACCGTGTCCAGCTTCTCGTCCGCCTCCTTCGGGCTCTTGAATCCCCATTTGGGTGTCTTCCTCTTGCGTCCCTTTCGGTCGCCGTACTGCTCGTCAAATTTCTTAATCTCCCTTAGACTACTCATATCCTCACTGATACTTGCACTGATCTCCTCAAGCGCCTTCTCAAAGTGCTTCATCGTCAGCGTCCGTTTCTCGGGGTACTGATACTGTTGCGCTGTGTCAGGGTGCTCCGCCCGGAATTTCTTTGCAGCCTCATTCTCCTCGCGGACGGCATTGAGAGCTGCATCCACGGCGACATTTTTGAGATCTGAGCCGGAATAGAAGGGTGTTTTCTTGGCCAGTTCTGCAAGGTTGACGCTCTCATCTAGTATCTCGTGCCTCAGGTGGATTTTGAGAATTTCGAGACGGTCCGCTTCGGTCGGAAGGTCAACGAGAAGCCGCCGGGGTAGACGGCGTAGTACCGCGTCATCGAGGTCCATGGGGCGGTTTGTGGCGACCATGATAAATGCACTGCCGGCGTCATTGCTCATTCCGTCCCATTCCTTAAGGAACTGATTGAGAAGTTCGCGATGCGAGACTCGGCGTCCTTGTGTCGAGCGGGCAGAAAACATAGCATCTGCTTCGTCGAGGAAGACGACGCAGGGCGAGAGCTTCTTCGCGAGTGAGAACAGAGCCTGGACGTTCTTCTCGCCTTCGCCAACGTACATGTCGTTTAGGTCTGCTGCGGAAACTTCGAGCATTGTCGCGCCCGATTCTTTGGCGACTGCTTTGGCAGCAAGTGTCTTTCCCGTACCTGGAGGACCATAGAGGAGCATGCCTGGTATGCGGTCTGATTTGAGGACGCCGTATTTGAAGGCTTCGGGACGGACGAGGGAGAGCGTGGTGAGAGTTTGGAGGGCTTCAACGGTTTCTGCTGGAATGTGGATGTCTTGAAAGGTTGTTGCGATTTTCTTCGGCTCGATGACGCCGCTGAGGAGTTTCTTTTCGTGACGAGTGGCTTTGGAGCGGATTTGACGCATGCGCTTGTTGTCTGGCTTGTCTGCTTCTTTTGATTCTTCTTTCATGAGGTCTGGCTGTGTTCGTCTTGCCCATGCCACCTTGGATTCATCCGATTGAGCAAGAGTTTCTACTGCGTCGGAGATTGGTGTTTGGGACAGGTCGTTGCCAGCGATTATGGCCGCGATGCGCTGAAGATGGATCAAGGGCCAGTAAGCTTCGGAGAGAGCTTTGCAATCGGCTTCGCCTACCTCTGCCGTGTAATCTCTATGCCAAAACCCTTCTTCGAGACCCTTGAGAAGGATGCCTCGGCTCTTCAGGACAAAGTAGAGATGGCGGACATTCACATCTCTGATCTTCTTTTCGCGATCCCGAATGAGAGCGAGCTCATCATCCCGGTTGGGGAAAACAGGAGTCAGCACGATGGCGGTCGAGGCGCCGTAAGATCTGCTTTCTTGCTCGTCTAGGATGGCACGAGGATTGCTCGAGGTGGAGAAGTCCCGCATACAATCAGTTCCCACCACAACAATGGGTTGCCCTTGTCTGGAGCGTCGATCGGCTGCCCTCAGGAGTTCGCCCATGAAGACCTCAGCGAGATGATGGTTTTGAAGCGCCCGGTAATTGGGCAGCTGAATGACCATCGGCCGTGGCGGAGGATCATTGGGTCGTTGCCCATCCTTGTCGTTTTTATATGTCTGCGATTGCTTCGATTTTTGAGCATCTGCGCTCGCCGATAAGATAGATTCTATCAGCTGCTCAAAAATGCCAAAAGAGGTTTTTGAACTGGCGCTGATGCCGTGATCACCGAGAAGTCGGTGCAAGCGTTCGCCCGCGCCCGATAAAGAGCGTCTAATATCACCAAACATATTTTTTGGTAATCCACCACCGGGAAAAGCGACCACTGATCCGACAGGGATATCGATTGTCCCTCTGGGTCCGTGAGATTCTTCGTCATCTCCGTCGTCATCTTCTTCATCCTCATCTCGTGGAAAGAAAGAGTCTTGGTAGACATTAGCGGGACTGAAAATATCCTTGTAGACCTTGAAACTGAGCCGGCCGCCCTTCTCTGCGATTTCAGGGTCGACATCGGCAGAAGCAATGAGCTCTGATATATCTTGGATGTCGAGGCGCACTCTGTTTGCTCCAACAATCTTACACAGGTCGAGGACGAGAGTGTCGAGCAGCAGATCGGCATCTTTTGCGCCATGCAGGATAGTGAGATGGTTCATAGCGAAAGGACTGCTCCTATCCCTCGCAGCAGGGTCTGTGGGTTGCTGCAGGCGTCCCTTGAACGTGTTCAGCAGCTCGTGATATTGAGCGCTCTCAACAAAGTAGCGACCACCGGATAGATGAACATGACTCTTAGTCTCCCGACCGGCTGCTGTTCCTGACGAAGAGGGCAGGGGAGCGCTGCCACTGATTCCATGCCCTGAGCCGTCCCCACCAGTGCCGTATGCATGCTCCAGAGGCTCCGGGTTTGTCTCCGTCGTCTTGTCCGTTGAAGGCAGTTGGACCTGCGCCTGATCTAGGTTCGCAGATATTGAGACATATGTACCGTTAGGTAGCTGGCGCACAGGCACCACATCAAGTGTGGATCGAGATCCTGGCTGCGGAACCAAAACATTGTCGGCAAACCATGGCGGCATCTGGCTTGCCACATTGTTTGGAACAGCCTTGCTCTCCCTTGCTCTTTTCCGCCTGTTCTGCCATGACCCGTGATATTTCGTACTTGATGCCCGATCTGAGTCCGTAGCATCTATCTGCCTGTCTTCTTTCGTAGATTTTGTGTCAGTCCTTGAGAAGGGAGTTTGTTGCAGACCTTGAAAGCCTGGCGGCAAGGGTATGAACCATGGGTCTTTTGATGAATCCTCGGCACACAGAAAGGGAAGGTCATCGGGGATTTGAGTGCCAATAGGAGCACGCGTCTTCCCATCTGGCAGCAAAGAGTCTGGTATGATGTCTTTTGTGATGTCTTTTATGATCTTGTAGCCTGGCGGGACTTCTCCTCTAGCAATGCAGTCGTTTATTGCCTTCTGCTCTTGTTGCGCGCGCTTCACCTCTTCCTGAATGTTGAGAACAGCTGATGAAGGCTTACCATCTTTGCTGGTGATGTGAACGCTGTCACGGGACTTGATATAGTCCTCCAGCTGCTGAAATACAGCCTTGAGGAATGGTGAATTGTCAGGCGGCTTTCCTCGACCGCTCCCGGATGACGTTTGCTCCTGTAAGCGGATGTAACTCGAGAAGGACCGGACAACGCGATGCGTCTGTGGTGGATGTCGAGGTCTGATCGATCGTAGGACTCGTTGAGCACCTCGCAGCTCCGGTCGAAGGTTTTGATGCATTCGAAAGCTTCAGATTCGGCAAGTCGCCTAGGATACAGGGGAGTGAATATGCGATCTTCGACGTTGAAATTATTACAAAATGCCGACGGCGGACGAGGCTCCGAACGTAACTTGCGGCCCCACTTTTCCAATAGCGGCAACCTTTTGACCTTTTTTCGCCGCAGCAGGTCGTAATTCCCCCTGGCATTGCCGGAAAGCGCAATCTTTGATTTCGATAGAGACATTGGTAAGACAGGCATCATGCCAACAAGGATCTGCGAAAGTTGCAAAACAGGACGGGCCGTCATCGTGCGGCCAAAGAACTTACAGAAAATCTGCAAGCTATGTTTTCTAGGCATCTTCGAGCAAGAAGTCCACACTACCATCGTCAGCAGCAACCTGTTTCAGAGAGGGGAGCGTATAGCCATCGGTGCGTCGGGCGGAAAGGATTCGACAGTATTGGCCTCCGTCCTGAAGACCCTTAATGAAAGATATGACTATGGCCTCGATTTGTGTCTACTGTCTGTCGACGAAGGTATCAAAGGCTACCGAGATGACAGTCTCGAAACAGTGAAAAGGAATGCTGTTCAGTACGATATGCCGCTAGAGATTGTGGGTTATGACGAGCTGTATGGCTGGACTATGGACCAAGTCGTGGCACAGATTGGCAAAAAGGGTAATTGCACTTACTGCGGAGTTTTCAGACGACAGGCACTGGACAGAGGCGCTGCGAAGCTTGGCATCAAGCACGTTGTGACAGGTCATAATGCAGACGACGTTGCGGAAACAGTGATGATGAATTTGTTGAGGGCTGATCTGCCTAGACTTGCGAGAGCTACTTCAATTGTGACCTCGAGTGCTGCCAGCGACATCAAGCGAAGCAAGCCGCTGAAGTACGCATATGAGAAAGAAATTGTCTTGTATGCCTACCACAAGAAGCTTGACTATTTCAGTACAGAGTGCGTCTACAGCCCTGAAGCTTTTCGCGGGAGTGCCAGAGCATTGATCAAAGATCTTGAGAAAATACGGCCGAGCAGTATTCTGGACATCGTAAAAAGTGGTGAAGACATGGCTGCTCTTGTGCCGCATGAAATCAGCGCTTCATATACGTGCGCAGGAGATGGTGGAGAGGCAAGCTCAGGATGTGGCTCGGCAAATGGCAGGTCGAGCGGCGGCGAAATGGCGGTGATGGAGGAGCGGCTGACCGAGAACGAAAGCGCTGCGGGTAGAGAGACTGAAAGTGCCTTGCCTGCCAATGGCAATAGTGCAGTCCAAGAAACAGTGCAGCGGGAGATGCAGCCCTCGATCCACGACAAGAAGAAGCGAAATCGAAAGAAGCTCGTCAAGCAGGTCATGGGACGCTGCGAAAAATGTGGCTATCTCTCCAGCCAGAGTATCTGCAAGGCGTGCATGTTGCTTGAAGGCCTCAATAAAGCTAGACCTGCGACGCAGATTGAATTCGGTGCTGAAGAGGAGGAGGCCAGCACTACAGCCATACGACATATTGCTGCCCTCGAAATTGTCGCCTCCTGAGCTGATGATTGCTCGTCAAGTGATCTTCGATTTGTGTTCCGGTCGATCAAGCCGCGCCAATAGCTTACCCCAAAGCACTACCGTCAACTCGATCAGCAGCTGAATGACATTGATAACGAGTCGAGCTGCGTGATTCTTCAAGGTTAGCACCGGTCTCTGACCCCTCGAGAACGTCGAGTCGACGAAGTCAAAGGGAAGCTCAGCACCGAGATGATCTTGCGCTACGGCTAGACCACTGCTAAATCCGTCTTCGTGGAACCCATATTTGGTCCAAGCACCGCAATAGCTGATGCCTCTTCGATTCTGGATTGTTGGCAGCATTTTCTGCGACTGGACGGCTTGCGCATCATATGATGGATGCGAGTATTCCCACACCCCTTGTGTCAGTTCTGTTGCTGGTGGATGAAGCGGATTCAGCGTGACTAGCACTGGGCCGTATTTCTTCTCATCAATGTGCTGGAGAAGATTCATCCAGTACGTCAAGCATATCTTTGACACGTTTGAATTACCAGTGGGTGGGAATGGTGATTCGGTAATAAAATTCCATGCCGACCAGGTAACGCGGCGCTGAGGCATGAGAGAAAGATCGGAGTGAAGCACAGCAATATTGTGATTCGTCCTAAATCCACTTAGGACATCAAGCTCATGCTTCGTAGCGACCGATCTCACGATCTCGAGTGCTTGATCTCCGTGGGTGGCAAGGATGACATGGTCGAACTGTAAGTCTTCACCATTTGCACGGAGCGTGACTCGCCCTTTGATGTCAGGTATGGCAGCAGTGACTTTCGTGTTCAGGTGGACTCGCTCCTTTGGAAAATCTTTCATCACAGCGTCAATGTACTGCTTCGTTCCACCTGGTATCGTCAGCCAGTCCGGCCGTTCGGTGATGGTGTTTAGCAGATGGTGATTCCACATGAACCTGATCAGGGTCAGAGCTGGGAAATGTAATGAGCACTTGTCAGGGGTTGTGCTCCAGACCATTGCCGTCATCGGGATCAGGTAATCGTCCTTGAAGGTTTGAGAGTATCCTTCCTGGTCTAAATATTTCCCTATGCTCATTTGTTCTAGTTTTTGGTTTGATTTGGCACCTGACCGCCCTGAAGGACGCTCCTCACTTTCGTCCTCATTTATGATTACGTCAACGGCAAATTGATTGAAACGAATAATGTCGAATATCAGACGCCATCGTCGAGGACTGAAAAAGCTCCACTTCTGTGCGAAAATAGCTCTGAGTGAGCTTCCTGCCCATTCGAAGTCGCCACAATCCCTTGTGACGCCAAAGGACATTTCGGTCTTCTTGGTAGTAATGCCGACGTGCTTCAAGAAGCGAATGAAGTTTGCTAGGAAAATCATGAGCATGGTCCCCCGTCTGATGAAGGATCGACTTACGATACGTAGCTGTGTTCATCACAATGAAACCAGTATCAACGGGCGTCTCATCGCCATTCTTGCCTTTGAAAACAACAGTATTGGTGTGACCGCCGAGCCGGGAGTCGGCCTCAAAGAGATGCACCTCGCATGCGGTGCTCTTGAGAGCCCAAAGAGCTGCTATGCCCGAGCAGCCGCTGCCCACAATCGCCACCTTCTTGGGCATGATGAGTTCGATAACGTCGTTTCCTTTTGCTTTCGCACACCTGGAAAGTATATGACGAATCGTAGATTTCTAGCCCATACTTATGTGATAGCAACGAACAAGAGTCATGACTGATTGTTGATAGGTCAAGAAGCCACTTCGGCGACATGGGACAGATAAAATAACACGGACGAGCACCACCAGGTTCCGGGTCCATGCATGTGCGTCGGAGCTGCCGCACTAAGATCGACGCTAAAGTTGGATGATAGATTTTGGTCTCTCTGTTCTGCCGTAGCACAGCGTTTAATGACATCGTATGCCCTTGCTCGTACCTGCGGCGAGCCATGTGGCATTACGAATTGTAATTCCCGTTCTAGATTCGACGTTACCTATACCACGCAGCAGGCTCCTGAATTTCTACAATTGCTGGTCGCATTCTTTGCCATAGGTATTGCATTAATCCTACTTTGGCGCACCACCAATCCTCCCATCGCCTTACCCAGTAGCCAGACCACTCTGCAACTCTCACCGTCACTCCATCCTGTCCATCTCTTCGGAAGCAACAGCGTACGGCTGTCGAGTTTCAAGCAGCTGGAAGTTATATCCTAAAGCAACATGGCAAACCCCCTCGACACGGACGCAGGCTCCGAGCTGTTCAGCAACTACGAAGCCGAACTCAAGCTCGTCCAGGCAGATCTCAATCAAAAGCTCGACCAGATAGAAGAACTATCCGGCGAGGAAAGAAAATCAGCCTTGAGAGGTGCGCAGCGAGCACTCGAGGAAGCCAAAGAACTGGTACGTTGAGCTCAAGCACACCCAACATGAACCGGCGAGGTTGTGCGCCTGAACAGCGCACATTTCTGCGCATTCACTCTAGCCATCCTTGTCTAAACCAGTGCCGACTGACACGTTGGTTGCACGTATGTAGCTCGACCAACTTAACCTCGAAAAAGCCAACATCCCCACATCATCCCGCACGAAGGCCAACCAAAAATACCGCAATGCCCAAACCGACATTGATGCCCTCTCTCGCCGCCTCAAGTCCCTGACCTCGGCATCCAGCGACCGCCGCGCCCTCTTCGGCGACCGTTATACCGACGATCCTGACGCCCACGACGTGCAACTCGAACAGCGGCAGCAACTCCTCAGTGGGACGGAGCGGCTGGGCCGTTCGAGTCAAAGACTGCGGGATAGTCAAAGAGTAGCGCTTGAGACGGAAGCAATTGGGGCGAATACGCTTGCGGACCTCCATCAGCAACGCTCCGTTATCGAGCACACGCATCAGAATTTGCAGCAGAGCGAGGGGTACGTGGATCGGAGTGTGAAAACATTGAGGGGGATGGCGAGAAGGTAAGTCCGGATATTCTTAGCGGGTGAGTAGGAGGTGTGCTAACGAACATGAGGATGGCTACCAATCGGATAATTACGATTGCTATAATCACAGTATTGGTCTTGCTTATAATTGGAGTTATTTATAGCAAGTTCAGATGAAGCTGAGCGAGAGGTAGGGTGATTGTTTGTTTTGCTATACAGAAGGCGTTGAGAACCCTCGCGGCGAGACCAGGCGCACTCTCTGGTCTACTTGCAGGCCTGGCAGGTCAACCATAATGTACAGAAATGTGTCGACAGGCCTTCAAACTTGCATTATTTCCCATTTTGAGATGTCTTCTCCTTCCCGACTGCCCACACAGCCTAGGCGAGTGCCATCAAGCTCACTGACCACTTCGGCGCCAACGCCATCCGGCTCAAGATCCCTGGGGGCACATGCAAGCGTCTCGCTCGCCTTCTCTGCTCTCATGTGATATCTGCTCCAGTTGGCGCTGACATTTTGACCTTCTCCGTCCAAGTCAAGACCTTATCATAGTCGCCGCAAAGACTAGGAGTTGTGACAACGTATGAGGGAACGAGCCAGATCATAGTCGGGAGTGTGCTAGCGAAGCCCGGCGATAAGTTCTGGGTCAGTGTGGCAACAGCCTCGGACCAGGTAGCGCATCGGCAACGATTTTGTTGAAGTGGAGGGGTAGTGTAGGAAGCGGTCTTGGGCAGCATCACGACTCATGGCGGTAGGTTCTGGTGCTCTTTTGAGCAAAACTTCAAGTTGAGAAAGTTGACCGATCGGCACCGTAGTAGGCTGTAGCGTTACAGTGTGGTTTAGCGGCCTCCGCTCTCCTCGATGTCTCCCCGGGACTGATCGAAGTGCGTTTCCATGCTGATGTCCTTGTCGGCCGACCGGTCTCCAACGACACGACACGCGAAGACGTTCTCCTGACGAGACAAATCGACTTGAGTGTGGGCCTTGCGCAATTTTGCCGGTGTTGGCCAAACATTGAAAGTACTGTCCTTGTAAGTCTTCGTTGTAGGTTTGGGGATGTTGAAAGAGAAAATTAGGTGTCTTCGATAGCTTCGTGCGTCTGTCCGAGGGGCTGCTTATCATATCAGTGGCTAGAGTAGATCAGTCAACGGCCAAAGAAATCTTCGGATGCTGCTGGCTGTTACTGTGAGGGTGGGACCACAGAAGACGAATTTCGGAAAGAGGCCTCACGGAGAAAAAGATAGGAGTGCAAATGAGAGGTTGATATTCAACCCGGAGAATTGGGGAGCAGAAGGATCGAGGCGACGACATGTACAAATCGAACGTCCTATGATCAACCGTGCGGTCCATAACACCGGTTGGTTTGATGTCAATATTTCCCTCAGCTTGCACTTCCCTCGTGCCATTGTCACTTTCTATCCACCCCATCTAATGAAGCCCAGCCCCAGATTCAACATGATGCCGATGACAACAGCAACCTTCCTTCTTGGGCTGAAGATGCCTTCTTCGCGCACGCCCCATATCAAACAACCGATCGGCCAGAAGAAGCCTGATGTCGCGCCCCATATCATATCATCGAGTGCACCTCTGTTCGAATCCTCGTCAGCTAAGCTGCCTAACGTAGCTCCATCTCCCGTGTCTGGTGTCAGACCGGCTGAATCGCTGTTGTCCAGCCATTGATCTTCCATTGCGCGCAGGGTGTTGGGAGATGGCATGGTATCCGGTGTGTGAGTATGGGCTTGTATGCTCATAAATTGCTGGCGGAGAGATAATATCTCGGCATGCGTGAAGCCTGCATTGAGCAGACGGTCGAAGCCCCGGGGGGCGGGCGTCGTTGTGCTTGTGGCATCTGTTTGACCTCGGTCCTGCTCTTGTGCTGCGGATGCTTCTTGCTTGGACTTTGTAGATGCCAATCTCGCTTCTTCTGCCAGGTCTTCAGCCGATAGGGTCACATCGCCAATGCTGCAGTGAATGTAGATTCTCGGTGCTGGCGGATCGCGTACAGGCAGTTTGCCCTTGGTCTTGCCCTTTGCGACATCGGCATCGCTCTCTGCACCAGGCTCGTAAGGTCCGGGTGTAGCGACGCGGCTTGGTGGTCGGCTGACAAGCCGTTTGAGACTCGTAGACAAAGGGACAGCATCGTCCAGGGCCTTGCCTGCGTGGATCAGGCGGATCCGCTTATTCTTCAGATCATCAGGCAGAGCAGAGCGAATACGCTGCTTGAGCGTGGCAGTCGTTGGATCATTTTTTGCTGCGATTGACACCTGCAAGTCTGGGAGGGAAGCTGAGAAACGGACTGTTATTGCATAGCTTTCAGTGCCATCATTGTCGCCGGGATAGATGTCAAGTCCTCGCAGCTTTGAGGGGACCGTCAGATTCGTCATGAAGCTAGAATTTGTCGTCGCATGTCGAGGTGTTGCGAAGCACGCATTCGGAACGCGCGTGCTAATTTGCAAGATAGCAGCACAGAACAGTTCAGATGAAGTGCGACATGCTTCGGGCGTACGTCATGTTCTCAAGAGCTTATCAATATATAGGTTACTCAGAGTGCTCCTAATGATGAGACCAGGGCAAAGATTCGTGGTACGATCGTAAGTCATGCAATACGCCAAGCCGGTGTCTACACCTGTCTACTCCATCGATATACTCTTCCACAACTTTCTTTCCTTTTTCCCTTTAACCTTTGGTGCTTCTGAGCTGCCCCATGATGCCATAGCACATGCCTTCCCCTCCACCACAAACAGCAGAGACTCCTTCGTGACCACGCACTTGGTGCCATTCAATTCGGCTAAACACACTGGGAGCTGTATTTCCGGTAACGAAGACGCGGGCGACTCACCGTTGCGAAAAGGTGTGAACTCGTAAGGCGATCATGATCACCAGGCTGGAGTTGCACTACTATGAACAGAACTGGTTGCTAACCCCTCAACAATTCAGGTGAGGCAGCATGGCTTCCAGTAGCTGAAGTGACATGACCAACAGCTTTTTGAGATTTGCAGCAACAATAAGGTGTGAAGGGAAGCGATCCACAAATGATCTCATTTCATCAAGCTTCAAAACCTACTGTAAGTGCAGCACTGAAGCTGGCCTGGCAGTGTAGCGGAATTCTTGTGGATGGCGCTCACTGATTGACTGTCCGTGATCTTGGTTGTGCTGCGTAGAACAATCTGCTGGCTTCCACTGTTGACTCACCGCTCTCTGATTGCCGTACTTTCTTAACCACATATCCTTGGCCGCTCGACGTCGCAGCCTGAAACTTTTTACTGCTAGGCTGCAGGAAACCATTCGGGCGGTGGGATGTCTGCAGACTTTGAGCATTCTGCAAAGTGGCAACAGGCTTCTTCGAAGGCTTTGATGCCTCAAAGCATTGAGAGTCAGTGTAGTAGCTAATCTTCCAAACAAATCAATTCGCTATCAGAAGAACCCACCAGTACTCCAGAACAACTCTTCGCTTAATGCGATTGCCGCCATAGCTACCATTGACCGTCCTTTTCTTCCTTCTGGAACCCGCGCTATGCATAGCAGTTGAAGCGAATATGCAGCCTGAAAAGTACGACGCTCTTATTGAGTGTAGTACGTAAGTACTGCCAGCCTGTCAGCAGCTCTACGGCGAAGGTCTGCCTATATCGTACAAGAAGAATGTGAGAATAACGTGATGCACAGTAAACGACATTTTAGTTCCTAGCTGCCATGTGTTCGATGCATGGGTGTGCATGCCCGACGTTGTCTCACGTGAACTGAGCTCTAGGCTCAATCTCTAGGCATACGCCTCGTCAGTGGCCAAACAATGGAATCGCTTGGTCGACAAGAGTGCAGCTCGACCTTTCAGTATCTAGCCTGCCTTGGCGAAGTTCTGGGAGATTGTGGGCGATATCGGATTCTGCAGCTAGGACATCATTTCTTGGGATGCCTACTGCTGCACAGGTTCTGCGTAGCAAGAAGGTACATAGTCGTCCCATATGGGAAGATGGCCTAGACGCCGGAATTATCGGATCCCATCATTGGAGCTCGAAAGGCGCATGATGGCATGCGACTTTGAAGCACATGAGAAACAAAGGAAATACCTTCCGAAGCGCGCTGTGGAATGGCATCGGTCACGAGAAGAGTACAGGGCTCGGCTGTGAGCCCAACTTGTATTTAATTCGGAAAGACGAGGTGAGCAAGAACGTTGCCGATATCCTGGAGCAAGATGTCTTGTGCCATCAATATTGGAGCCTTAAAGGCGAAGGCTAAATCCAGACCCTCGGGATGGTATCGTAAGAAAGGTCCGTCAGCGGTCGATGGGTACGCAAACTTGGATCAAGGACAAAGGCTGTCCGCGTCAAAATGCATCATATGGAGCAACCTGCGATTGACAGACAAGGGTCGAGCACTGGCGGCCGCTGCAAGAGGTTTTTGTACAATGTCTGAATAGCGCTTGATGCCAACAACTGTCATCTAAATCGAAGCGAGGAGCACAGCGTTCACAAACAAGCGCCACCATTCGCCTTCACCGCCTCGGTATCCTCGCCCTTTTCCTGCTTCCTCGCCTCCATCTCTTTCCACCTCAAAAACAACTGCTCAAAAACCCTCGGCTCCTGCGCACCGCTAACCTCCCACGTATCCATCAACACATAGTTCGGCACGCCACTAATTCCATTCATTCTCTGCTCCTCCGCCAGCCTATCGACCTCCACCCCATCCCTTCCACTCTCAAGGTACTCCCTGATCTCATCCGCCGTGCCCAGGCCCGCCTCAACGCCGACCTCCGTCAGCGTCTCAAGCGTCGTGATGTCGACTTCGCGTTCATAGTACCGCTTCCACAAACCTATCATGACCGCGTTCTGCGCCTCCTCGCCGCCATGTGTCTGGCCGTAGTAGACGAGCCGATGGCCGTTCCGGCTGATCCCCGTGTTTCCACCGAAACTGAATTTCAGACCTTCAGCAGCGGCGGTGGCGACGATACGCTCCTCGATCTCCTTGCCACGTTGAGGACCGAATTTAGAGGCGTAATACTCGCGCTTATTGACAGATTTGACGGGGAAGGCGGGGATGTCGTTGCTGTTCAAGTGGGGTGGCGGGTTCAGGTAGAAGGGGAGATAGCGGAGTTGGAAGGTATCGTTTGGATACTTCGCTTTGTGGGCATCAATGGCCTTGGAGAGGCGAGTATGTCCAATGAAACACCAAGGGCAAACGATATCCGATGTGATGAGGATAGGATAGTTGGTCATGTTGAGAGCGGAGGCGGTGGAGGTCCTGAATTGTGAGGACGGAGTTGAAATTGGTTCTGTCAGAGTTGATAATTTATATCGCCCACTTTTTGCGATTGTAGAGATCCCTCGCATAGGAAACTGGGCTCAGTGAAAGTGCTTCAGAGAAGACTCAACGAGTTGTGTGGATTCAGATAGTGTTCCGTAAAGAAGAATGCTGATGTTGCGACCCTATATAAGTAGGCCCTTGAGGATTTGTAAGCTTCGACATTGTTCTTCGAGTTCCGGTGAGGAGGCAATGGTCGGAACCATGTTTTTCCGTCGAAAGCCCACCCAAGTTTTGTTTTGGCCTCTTTAAGAGACAGGCTTCTCTTTGTAACAGTTAGGTGCGAGATCCGGATTATTGCTAGAATATCGAATACCATGAGTAAAAGCGTGACCTTTTGTGCACCTAGCTGTCTTCGAAATCCGGAGACCGCCACCCCCTCCAGGGCCTGGTTCTGCTTGTCAGAGGATGCAGCTTTCCATTCTAGAAGTGGGAGTGCGTGTAGCCGCTGAAGATCCACTAAAGCCCTTAGTAGGAAGACTGGGAATAGCAAAACTCTGGATTCTTTGCGGCACAACCCCAGCCATAGCGGCCGTGTCCATGGATGTGCTCAGAACGCTTGCAACGACGGCTTCTATGATTCACCGTAACATCCTCCATCAGCAACGACCCGCTCGTGTTAGGGCGTTCGTCCTGAACTCAACTTTGACCCTCTCTTTTTCGTGCTCTGTGGCACAAAGTCGCAGAAACCGTTTTCTGACCCATTTAGCCGCCATGTCTTCGTCATTCTGCATTGATGTGACCGTTGAAGGTCTCGTTTGTTCATAGCATGCGGCACCTGTAGTAATCCCTCTTGCCTATAAAGCGAACTTTCATCACCCGCCTGCTGCAGCCCGTCCGGTAATCTGCCAGAGCACAGGCGACCTTCCGAAATCTTGCTGTCTCATCGAGCTCTCACTGAAGTTCACAAAGCTTACTAAACGACATTCTGCCCGGCACCAAAGGCTTGAAATCAGGTCTATCGTCGGACCTTCGTGCCGCCAAAGTCTGGTACGCTAGCAAGCCGAGGAGCTTTTCTACCACATTGTCAACTTCCGTGCCACATCAAACATCGATAATGATGTTAAAAGCCAATTTTCCCAATTGCTCAGTCATACAGACAGCATTCCGGTTAAACAGCATCTTAGCATCCATGGACGATCTCGTCCGAGAGTATATGCTTGAGAAATTTCGCAAGGCAGAACTTGAGCTGGTAACACAGCAAGCTGCATCAAGGTGAGTTGGACCTTGGGGACTTCTTTTCACATTGTGTTGAATCCGGGGCAACCGCTGTTTGAGTTGCCTTGTCCTGACCTCTGCCTAGACAACTCGAAGCAGAACTACGAGCATACATCTACCGCGACCACAAAAACGGCACTGTGGACTCTCTCCTCTACCAAAAACTCCCGCCCGAGATCCGCCACCAGATCTATGCACACGTCGTCAGCGCCGAACAATCCATTCACGTCTTTCCGCCCAAGGGCAACGAGAACCACGGCTACCGCCTCAGTCTCTGCGACGAATCAAGCTACGATTTCCAGGTAGGGACCTGTCGCTGCGACGACGGCCGACGCGCCGCAAACAATGTCCGTTCCGACTTCTTCAACAATGCACTGTTTTTGGTGTCGCAGAGTGTACGTAGGGAGGCAATGGACGCATTCTTCATGACAAATAAGTTCACGTTTACTTGTTTGTACGAACTGACGAGGTTCACGTCGAAGTTCAAGTCAAGTTCGTCGAAGATACAACGGTTACGGCTGTTTGAGAGGGTCGATGACTATCCGGATTCGGACTTTCGGGTCAAGGGTGTCCAGAAGGCTAGGCAGCGATTGGTTGCATTAAGTCATTTAGAGATCTATATCTTTATTTCGAATTGGTCAGCATATGAGACGCTGTATGAAGACGGCTTGGTCTCACAGTTGTTGCATTTTGCACTCGGACCACCTCCTCCGGAGCCGAAGAAGGACGAACCTTCAAGGAAGCGAACGATTGATCAGTTCTTATTAGACGAGTCGGACTCAGATGCAGCCGACCAGCCGACCACGACTGTGGCCAAGAAGTCGACGGCTGGTAGTGCAGAAGCGACGAAGGTGCCACCATCGAGCTCCAGCTCTAGCATTTTCGGCAACGGCTCGCAGCCGCCATCTCAACCCAACGGACCGTGCGATGTTTCGACATCCCTATCCGGGACCCACACCGCAGCAGCATCAAAACCATTTCCTATATCCCCTCTCAAATCCTTCACGCCCCACGTCAAACTCCGCAGCCAATACTTCTCTCTTCGTTACAACCGTAACGGCACCGAAGACGCCGCCAAACAAGCCTACTACAACGACCTCTACGCGCGAATGTGCGCTCACCTGACGGATGTTTTCTTGGACAACGGGAAGAAATACAGGACGATCGACGATGTGCCGAGGTTGATGCCGGAGAAGCCCAAGGTGAAGATTAGTGAGCACGAGAGGGAGCTTCGAGGGGTTGAAAAGAGAGGGTTGTTGTGTCTGGAGGACTAGGACTGATCACAGGCTCATCAGGACGGATAGAGGTCACGTCTTTGCAGAAAATTCCGTCATCTACGTTACACGGAATTTCTCTGTATCGCAGGCCACTGCTTGCGTGGTTTGTGGTTAGCATCGGTCGTTATACGGACAAGAACGTCGCATATCGTAGTGGGAATCGATCATTACTTGTCAAATCAGACATTTATCATTTTCTATCTACGGGAATCCTTTGTTGCTTGTCACGCACAAATGAGATCCAAGTGCGTTTCGCATGTCATGCCTGACTTCCGGCTTTTTTCCTTTTTGGTTAGTAAAGCACTCAAACATGATTCCTGCGCAATGATGCCAATTCTCTTATTCACCGAAGCTCACACGAAAACCACCTTGGACATTTACCCCGCTCCTCGAATTCGGGAGATTCGGACAGAATGGGTGACTGGTAGAGTGGAGTTCGTGTCGTAGATGGTAAGTAACTTTGACCCAGGTGCATGTACCCTGGTATAGATCGTGACATGCGCAAGCTTCTGGCGAACTTGTTCAGGCATCGGTCGGTCGAGTGCTGCGGAGGTATTTGAGCGCCAGGGGTCTGCCACCAAGCCCGCGACCCGAGGGCCACAGCGGCAGGTGGCGGAATTCGTTGCCTATGCCCCGACATGAAGCCAAAGCAGACGGCAACGGAGGCTCAACATCGTGCAACACGTCTGGCAATGTCTACCCCGCAAAAGGCAGACACCTGTCATGGAGATGTTCCCTTCGAGAATACTTCTGCGACAACATTTCACAATGTCATTTCAAGATCAGACAGGAAATTGACAGATTGTGAGCAAGACCTGCTTCATCCTCGAGATATCAGTATCCTGTTCATCTGAGCAGGCATCGTGATATATGATCGATGGCGACACTCTTCTATCCCTTCTCCGACGAATAGAGCCAGAAAAAAGGTAGGGTGTCTAGACTTATCATTCCATTCCATCACGCGACTTTGGAGAGCCGATAACCTTGCACCCACTAAGGAGTACGAGGCTGCGCGGTTGCCACACGCGAGGATCACGCTTGTCCTCACTCGGAGGAGTAAGGGAGGTGAAACTCATATCATACTCGACTTCACTTCTCACAGTCACAACCAGTAATCATACCACATCTGCTTCTCCGAGGATCAGCGGAATGCGATAGGCGGAAGTGAAGGGGCGGCCTGCGTCTCTGCTCCGAAAACAGAGAGGCACTCGAGAGTAGCTCCAAGGGATCGGAGGGCTGCCAGTGAAGGAGTTGGACGGAGCAAGCGACGTCTCTTTGTTGCAAACGTCTCCGCGCTTCCAAAGAAGGGGCAGGGAAGGAACTCTCATCCCTCGATCTTCATCATCATAAAACATTTCTCATACAACGTCATACCGCTTTCTCATTCCAGAACGCCCCCGAGCTCAGGAGACCAAAGCCATCAACTGAGAGTGGGACGTGGAACTCTGTTGACCTGGAACGTATACTTCGCGTCCCATCTATCCCAAGACAAATAATGGGAGATTTCTATAGCAGATGTCCAAATGCATTCGCTGTGTGTCATCGTTTCGTTTATGCGTGATGCTGGATGTGTTGGTGAAAACTTCGTAATTCGTGCTTGAAAAGAGTACGAATTTAGCAATTTTCGTTCAGCATGCTGGCTCAAGACACCATGAATGTCAAAATTATCGTTTCTCATATCTTGTTGTCCCCATAGTACGACTCTCGTTCAGCCAAAGATCGTCCGGGCTGTTGACGGGTAACGTTACCGATCATGGCACGTTTATCGTTGCAAAATGGATCCTCGCGGCTGTAATTTGGTGCTGGCTCGCCGGGCACATGTCGCTCATCATGCAGTGGTACGTCCGAGAAATTGGAGCTCTTAAATCGATCCTGATTATCGGATGTGAAGTCAGTCGGCAAACCGATGCTTGGATGACCATTTGTGGGTGAAACAGCGTCCAAATTCGGAGCACCGCCTTCACCTCGTGTTTTGTCTCGACCGAACCAGAGGAATAATGCACGAGCGATGGCGATGAGTACGATGACAACCCAAACGAGGCAAACGAATATAGAGATGATAGCCTCGGTTCTAATGTTGTCATACAAGCTGTTCGTAACTCGGACGACTGCAGAACTGATCTTATCAGTTGCTGCATCTCCTGGCGTGGCAAGGAAAGACTGGTCTGCGCTTTGCTCACCGGCAATTGACGCGACCGCACCGAGCGAAAAGGTGTCGTTGGGCATGGTTGGGAAGGTGACATGTGCATGATCTTCGACCCAAGTTAGTGCCTTCTGAATGCCAACGATCTTCAAGCCTATAAGACAATTGAAGACTTCCTTGATGGGTTCGTACAGGATTGTGCCACCAAAAGTTGAGTTGAGTAGCTTGGTAGTCTCAGAAACGAACGTGTTGAGAGTGCCGTTGATGGCATCAATTGATTCGTTGACCCATCCAAACATTTGACCGTTGATGTCGCTTTGCTTCTGGAGGATCACATCGTTGGTGCTCAGAGCCCATTGTTGGCTGGCGTTATTCAGCTGGAAGACGACTTTATCTGCGAAATCTCCGACTTGGTTCGTGAGTTGTGGGACCTTCTTCTCCAGCTCCTTCAGCATGATGTATTGGCAGAGGCAGGTAAAGAGACCAGCAACACCGAGTGCAAGAACGAACAATGCCGCCTCGGTTGTTGAATATGCCACCACCCATCTGACGAGTGACTGTCGGCGAAGTGACTTTAGCTTGCGCGACAAATTGATGCCGAAGCCCGATGTGTGTGGTCGACTGACAATGTAGACGACATCAAGCGGATCATGTGCGCTAGATCCAACAAGTCGAGATCGGTCTTGCATCAAGCGCCATCTTCGGATTTCTCTGTAAGCCATGGGAATCATGACCAGGACAGCAGCGGCGATAATGACGGCCAGGAAGATTTTCGTCGCAACACCCATCATTTCAATTAGACCGTCGAAAAAGCTATTGATTCCATCATCGTCACTGCAAAAGGACAACTTCTCTTTCTGAGGGACTGGAAAGATAGATCGATCGAAGGTGTATACGCCTAGACTTTCATTGATGGCAGTCTTCAAGAGCTCGAATGGTGTCCGAATGGCATTATTGGTAAAGTTTTGGACCTGTTCGAAATTTGGAATCGAGTCATTGAGCCTCTTGAGTCCGTCATCGAGGCCAGGAGGCAATTCAAGGTTTCTGACTGCATCGATCTGCTTTGTGAGGTCGACATCTGGGACTACTGGCTTCCCTCCATTGAAGAGGCCGGTAAAGTCGTTCAGACCATCACGGACTTTGTCAAGAGCTTTGTCAACATCGCCAACAACGTTAGCGATGTCGTCTCCGAGCCCTGAGACAATATCCTTCAGCTTCGCGTTCGCATCGTCGACGACTCCAATCACAGCATGAAGGCTGCCGCTGACGACGAGGGTGATCAAGCAGAGGTAGGTCGAGGTCAGCAGGTTGATGACGAACACGACTATCTCCTCGACGCCTGTCACACTCATTGTAGTCATGGAGAAGAGCCCATTTACGGCTCTTTCGATGCCAGTAGCCGTGAGTTCGTTAACACCTTGCGACATATAGTGAGGCATCGACGCCATGGTTGAGCCCATATCTTCAACTGTTGAACATGCTGAAAGAGCTTCTCTGCGAGCAGAAGAAAGATTTGCGTTGAGATCGCGAACGGTGATGAGGGTTCGAGCAAGAACAAGCACTAGTAGAATCGTCCACCGATTTATCCAGACTTGTGATAGACGGGCACGAAGGCCCAGGTAGGGTGTGACGGATGGTGCAGTATGAGGTGAAGATCGAGGTGGGCCTTGGTTGGAGAAGTATTCTCGCATCTCATGACTGCCAGCAGGCATAGATGGAGCGTGTCCAGCCAAGAAGGCTGGGAGTCGTGGCATGCTGGTTCGACAATGTATTATCTATAAGAATCCAATCGTAAGTATGTTGTCGATCAAGTCTGAACGTCGAGATGTATTGTACAAGAAAATCGGTTGAGAAACGTTCTTCAAGTTGAAGTATTGGGTCGATTATGGTAGAAAGAATGGTGTTCCAGACGCCATAAGTTGATTCATACGCTGTGACGAGGCAACAAAGGAAATTCGTGACAACTTTAGCAGAAGGTGACAAGGAGGAAATGAATCAAGGGCAAGGTTTAGTGACAACAACAGATTGGATGAGTATGGTACTATCAGGCAAACAAAGGTATATCAGATGAGCACGTACCGCATTCCATTGTCTCTTCCATACATAGCCACGAGGCTCCAGCAATAACACACAGAGATCGATTGGATTGAAACATGACGTTGGCACGTTTCAAAACTATTCTCGATCCCAGACTAGTCATTACTGTCGCTGCTCATCTCGGGTGGTTCACTGTTGAATTGTCGAACGTCGGTGTGGTGAATAGAACTGTACGTTCGTAGCCGCGCACACCAAATTAGTGGCCACCGGACTCAAGCACGGACAGCCAATCAGTCGAAAATTGTCATGAGTACGCAAGACGGGGCGTTCTCGAAGAAGATTCGAGGTTCCTGGCGATTCGTAAAGGTTGACTCTCGAGGCGACTGAATGGGCGTTTACTGAGCTTTCTGTCCTCTGCGATCGGTCGCTTTCCACGTCACGCGGCTGCATCCCGTTTGTGCGCTGGCGCATGGCGCGTCGCTGTGTCCATGACGGAAGATTGTCGCAACAAACGATGCAAGCACGACGAACATGGAAGTCGACGAAGGCGCGATGCAGAGACGAGATGATAATGCCTTGGAAAACAAAGAAGATCTAGACGAGAGGCACGCGTGGAATGAAGTTGTAGAATTGTGCCGCCGCCGCCGCGCGGAGTTTAGCCACACACAGTTTTCGTCGTGCCTTGGAACAATCCCTGTCTAGTGTACATTGAAGCCACAGATGTTTTGTTTCGCCACAAAGCTCGCTTTCCTGCAAGATCGCGACCTTGTCGCCGAATTTGTCAGTATTAGTTACTGGTCTCACGGCCTCTGGGACTTTAAAGGCGTGTCAAGATGTCGTTCGCTGCCGAGTAGAAGAGCACCACGTCAAGAAAAATCCGATCAACTCGATTCAGCCATTGCACCAAGCATAATTCACTCGCAACTTTTGTCAAAACCTTGGGAAGACGTCAATTGAAACACGGCGAATGCAACAATGAATCAGCAGCCGGTTTCCTTTGCAGCATAGAGTGTCCACGTGATCAAATATTTGCACATGCTGTCGCTCGCGACAAGCTGCTCGTGTCCGTCCGGTAGAAGGGAAACAGTCGCGAATCGGTCAAGGTCGACGCCGAGCAAGGATGGAATGATAACGCCACAAGGATAGGCGTGAAGAGCATGCAGTCCATAGAATGCCAAGCATAACTTCGAGCGCAGAGCTTGGGTATCGCAACGCGGGGCCGGAGCAATGGACAGATGAACAGCAGAGAAGAGCCGTTACGCCAGTCAATACATCAGTCAAGGTCGAAAATCTCAAGCGAAGTCAAGTCTCCAAGGGACGGTAGGATGCGCGTCGATCACAGGTCAGGTCATGGCAAGCGGGCGTCTAGTGTTGTTCACCTTGACCTTGACCGCCTTGTTGCTGCTGTTGTGCCGCAATGGCAGCGTACCACATTCGTGCATAGTTTTCGTAGCCGCCGTATGGCGCGTAAGGATCAGCGCCTCCAGCAGGTTGAGGTGCAGCTTGGGTTGGTGTCACACCTGCAGCGGGGTATGCTGACGAGCTTGAGGCACCGTATCTATCGTAGTTATTAGACTCGGGTTGCTGTGACCGGCTTCGAGCGCCGACAGCATCGACTTTCTCCATGATAGCACGCTTAGCAGCCTCGATAGCATTGCGGGTGCCTATCAGGCCAATTTCACGTTCGATGTCACGGCCACTGGCGGGCGATACGTTGATCTTGCATCCAGTTCGGTCTTGCATCTCACGAATGGTCTCACCTCCCTTGCCTATGATCATGCCTACTGCTTCACCAGGCACCATAATTGTGTCGTTAAGTTTGCTGTGAGGGTCGTCTTGCCGAGCGCGAAGTTCTTTAACGCTGATGCCCTTTTGGTCGCTCTCTACTATTTCGAAGATCAGATCTTTGGCGTGCCTCTGCGAGGCAGCACTTCCTATCAGGTTGACTGGACGATAGCCATTAACACTTTTGTTTTCGCCGACAATGTTGACGTGGCATCCACTGCGCTCTTGCAAATCTCGGATAGTCTCGCCACCACGTCCAATGATCAGACCTACGGTTCTGTCGGGTACCATGATCTGCAAGCTGTCACCCTCTTGAGTGACGGTAGTGATGGGTTGTCCTGCGGTCCTGGTCTTGTCAGAGCCTCGTTTAGCAAGCTCGTTGTCGTCGATGATTTTGTGGATCTCGGCTTTGGCATTCGCAACGGCGACCCGGCTCCCTGAGACTCGGCAGTGTCTTTTTGGTCCGGGAGTGTCGGCGCTATCAATGAATTGAACCCGAGCTCCTGTCGTAGATTCGACTCTCCTCAGATTCTCGCCGCCTCTTCCAATAATGAGACCCACCAGGCCTTTGTCTATTGCGACGACCTCAGAGTCGGTCTCGCCTCCGCGTTGTGGGGAGCGGTCTCGATAGGCAGGTGAACCGTATCTATCGCGTCTCGGAGAAAAGGATCGGTCGCGATTGTGATTTCGATCGTTTCCGCCCCGCCTTTCGTCTCGATAAGGATTGTAGTTATCTCGGAAGCCATCTCTACCTCGAGAAGGGCTGGGTGATCTGCCGTGAAAATTTGCGCGCGGGTCGTTTCGAGATGCAGCTGTGTGATCAGCATTAGCAGACTCTCGATAACCGGCTAGAATAGACGTACATCTTGGATCATAACCTTGGCCAATACTGACGGAGCCAGATCCAACAGGCTTGATTCCCCCTAGGTCGACGCTCCCTGAGTTGATAGGTTGGGGCAGGCCATACGGCATCTGTCCCGTCGCAGGAGGGCTTGCGTATTGGTGAGAGTACTGCTGACCTGGGAGCGATGGCGGCGCTGCATTTTGAGCAGGAGTGTTGCCTTGGCTCTGTTGCGCTGCTAGCACAGCGAGAATGTTTTGTAGATCAGCCATTCGTTATCGCTTTCGGACGATCTCTTCTGTGTCGCAGGGCTTCAACACGTTGAATGGTAATATGCTCAGAAACAAGGGTGCTTTGCGACAAAGCGCAAAGTAGTACGCTATCTATTGCGAAGGCAGAATTGAAGTCAAAGGGTCAGAATGGTGAGAAGAATGGCTTCCGATCGCGAACGTCTGTTATTGAAATTGCACGCAGCTGAGAGGAGTGGGCCCTGCCGCACCAAAATGGGCACTTGCTTGTGTGCTTGGTTTCGGAAAATTGCATCACATGATCGCGTTCTCGAAGCCTTCACCTCTCCACGATCTGGCAGTCAGAAATTTGGAACCTCTTCGAACTCCCCACTTGCTTCGCCGTAGTGTCGTTTTCTCTTCATGCATCGTCATTTCACTGTTCACTTTCCACTGATTTGAGGCTATGTCTAGTGACATTACCTGTGTCTACTGGTTTCTTTTTGGCCCTTACACATGACTCCATCTACGTGCGGCAGCAGTAATGCTCGCGTTTTGGTCAGAACACCTAGGGTTCTCAAATCAGATTCTGTATTCGCTTCGCACGGGCATCACTGAGCAAGCTTTTGCCAGCAGCTTTCAGCGAACCTTACTAGAGCGAATGGCGCCTGAACAAGACCGGGTAGAGCAAGGTGCAGCCATGTCACGTGCGAAACGGCCACGACTCCTTGGAACGAAAGGGCTATTGAGTCTTCGGATGCGGCATGGGCACCTGGAGCTATCTCATCTTTCGATGGTGGTCTGGCTACGGCACGTCAGTTGCGGCTATGCATTTCGTTCGGTACGAAGCAAGCATACTTAGAAGATAACTAAACTCTAAATGATTGGGAATTGCGTTTGGCTCACGCAGGCCTCTCACTTGTCGAGATATTATCATTGACACCGACGATATGTTCTGACAGCATGCCGAAAAGCAGTGTGATGGAGGGATTTGCCAGGTAGTTCGATGAGTCAAACACTGATGTTTAACAAAATTCACAATCACTCCGCAGGAAGACTAACATACTCAAGCATCGTCGACCATTATGGACTGTAGCTTTGGTCCCTTCACAGCTGTACCTCTACTGAGCCGTCAGATGCGAAGGTCTTACAATCACTGCACGGGTTTCAACCGGTGGTTAATGTATTGGAGAAGGATTTTGTTTGCTCAATACCTTTCAAGGGCTACTCCGGCAAGGCAGCGTGGCTATTTCATCAATAAACTGGTTCCACAAAGGAGAAAATCACACAACAACGACTTCACACATCAAGCGGCCTCCCTCTTGAGGCCATCCATGTTATCGGAGCGGGCCATGACCACAAATGTAGAATTGCAGCGTTCGAGAAAAGCCCGGCTTTGCATCTCAGCGAGCGCACGTGGTTCCTCAAATTGGTATATACTGCTAATAGCAGTTCTGAAATTGAACACACGTCACCAACAGGGCCGCTATACCAATTTCTTCACTTGTCCTGTCTCGGCCTGCTTTCACATGGACATATTTTACCGAACCTCCTCAACAATGCGATTCTGCCTTTTGGCTCTCTTTGAGCTTTTCGAGCAAAGTGGTCATCGGGAGCATCACAACTTATCATAGCGCGATGCAGCCACTTTTCTCAGATTCACTCAGCCAGTCACAATTGACCGTAAAGCACTTCGGTACCAACAACAACGCAATGGCCGTAAGAAGGCAAAGCAACAGCAGCAAACAGAAAGAAAGTCGAGAACCGTCCTCCATACAGGATCTAATAGCAGAGAACAAGATCAGCCTTCCGCAGGCAGAATCTCAAGTTGCTTCGTTTACGTCAGAAGGTTCAGCAGAGGCACGAGCCGGAACGCAACAGTATCTTGTGTGTTTCACGAGCTCGATGGTCGCCTCGTCCGCCAACTCCAGCGTCGATACTTTCACCACTGCCCTAGAGCATTTTCAAGACAACCAGGATGATCTTGATGATCTTCGTTCTACCAAAACTTCAGAACCTACTACGCACAATGATGAAGAGGATGAAATGCCTTATCTGAACATCGACTTCGACGCTACAACACTAGCGATTCCTACTTTCGCCGAATCACCAAATCCGAAAGTCTCTTCTATCTCAAATCACTTATCTGGATTTGGCGATCAATTGCATTGGAGCCCGATTTTGGGCCCGGCAAAGATGGGCGAAGTCCCGCAGTCTTCTGTCCAGTATCGGTCTACGATCACAGAAGGTTTCTTCTGGGATTCGTCTAAGAAAGGCACTGAAGAAAGAGGCGAAGCTATTTTACAAGCCCAGAATGCCGGCACCGCTCATACGAGCCTTTCACTCGATGAGGCGCAGGGTATCTCCCAAGGGGCGCAGTCTCACCTTGATAAGCAGATTTTCGAAGTCCTGCCTCCTATACGCGAAGAACAACCGCCATCGACGCTGACAGCTAGTCTTGAAGAGATAGAAATTAAGCAGATATCGGCGGAGCAGCTCAATACCTTTCCTTCAAGACTTTCTTTGTCTTCAGATGCTTCAACCGTCGTGCCCGAAGACCGACCACAAAATTTGACCTTTCGAAGCAGGCTCAAGTACGAGGCTCAACTCTTTGCCAGCTCCAATGTGGCTCCTACACAGCGGGGTCCCATCATCTCGAGACAACCATCAGCACAAATTACGCACCGTGCGTCCTGGAACATTGAGCCTGGCCTAATAGTCGGGTCTAGTGCAGATGTCATGTCTGGCGCATTCAATCAGCTGTACGGCAGCCGACAAGGACCACAACTGAACGCCTTTCAAGTGGCCCCAAGCTTCTCATACGCTCGACCAAACTTTATCACAAACTGCTGGCTGCGCAGCTGTCAGCAGCCGACAATCTCGGCGTTTGTGAACACTGTGCTATGTCCGAGGTGTGGTCCAAACAGCTATGTTCGCTATTGTTCTCTTCGCCATCTACATGCTGATGTCCGGCAGCACTATGTGGAAGAATGCGCTCGCCGCCCAAATCTCCTACCTTGTGTCGATGAGAGAACGGTCGACCCTGTGAGCGGGCCTGCTCGATCATTTATCAAGTGCATAGATGCCGCATATGATACCTTTGAGAGACATAGACAATCCCTATACCTTTCCTACCCCGCAGACACCCAATCCGACTACTACATTTTCAGCGACGCGGATAACTTGCTTGCTCACGAGGGCCCTGATGCATGCCTCTCACCGATAACACTTGCCAAATACCGAGGGACTGGCGCCGTCATCGCCACAGTCCGTATTTCTCCCAGGGATCCCCGCAAAGCGCAGTTTACGTCTCTGCTGGCATGGCTCTTGTCTATGGGCGCATCTGTCGGGTCGATGGATAGAGTCAGGTGTGGGGTTTTATTTCTTTTCATCAAGTGTAACCTGCAAGATCGGGGACTTTGGGATGAGGACATGATTACGAGATTGTGCCTTGCCATGCAATTGGAGTTCGGCTGGCGAGTACCTTTGAGGTATCTGTAAGTGATTGAGCAGCTTCAGCAAATGACAAGGGGCATGAACTCGTCAATGACGACAAATGCTGGCGCAGGTTGATGAGTGAAGCGTTACTTCCTTTACTTGGGGCCTCTCACAAGAGCATTTTTTAGAGCAGTTGTGCCAGGTAGAAATGGTATTTCGCAGACGAGTGACTGTGTGGCTCAAAAGCTGTGTCAGCCGGCGTCTAGTGCACGCTCTTACTTCACTGCACATCCGGCCGGTCGCTCCTTCCTGTCACTGGGCCCGTAATATTCTCGTCAGGACATCATCCAATCTTACACCTGCACTCATACTTGCACTCGACAATCAGTCACATGTCAGGTAGGCCTCACAGATCTCTCACCAATCTGCGGCAATCATATTGACTACATACCAATTTTGTTTACATTCCAGCCCTCTGCGTGATCCAATCACCTGCACCATGGGTCGTACTATGAAGTCTACAGGTGCAGCCGCTGGCAATTCGAGCAGTGCTGCGGCTTCTTCTGCAGACTCTTCTCCACCAAAAATCAAGTACAGGAATCTGCGATATGGCTGCAGACTTTGCCCACACCAACAGTTCTCGCAGCTCTCCTCAGGCAGCAAGCGAAATCGACAGTCAGCAGTTGAATGTCATATCAAAACCCGTCACCCCCAGTATGGAGCTAATTGGAGGAGGATTGCCTACAAATGGGGTTATCGCGTGTATTATGACAACAATACATCGGCCGATGTGCACAACCCGAGAGACCTACCAGCTACTAATCTTGTCAAGGAAGAGGAGGATCGTCAGGAAGGCCTCTCTACCGAGCCAAAAGAGGAATCAGGCTATGCGTATGCAGATGGAGAAGCAGTCGATCTGGGACAACTAGCTGCACCAAATCTTGTAGGAGGCTACCCAACGCCGCAATCAGTCTTTGCCAGTTACGCAGAACAAGAATCTTCAGAAGCCCAAAGCAATCTGGTTCCTCGGGACGAGTACCTTCAAGACGAAGATGCCACCATATCCGATCCTGAGGAATGCGGATCCCTTGCTCAGACCCAGAAATTCGTCAACAGCAAGCCTGAGCAATATGTCAACGTTGATCTTGGTGAAAGAGAAGTAATTACACAACCTCTACAGAAAACCGAATTGAGAGGTCATGCGGCCCAGGAAGAGCAGAATCAGTATGAAACTGTACAGAATTTCAACACAGCAGGACAAAGTCAGCAGATGGAGCACAATTTTCCTTCTCGCGTGACAACTCCTTACAACTTGCCTCAAGGGGCCGTTTTGCCTGCTACATCCACTCCGATGCACAGCGACACTGAGAATTTCGCTATTCAGCAGCCGCAGCCGTATCAGACTCTGAACCTCTCTCCCTTCGATACAGAGGTCCTCCACGGAACGTACGGTCCTGAGCTACCAGCAATGGCGCGAAAACTCTTCATTAGCCCCCTCTATCATGAAAACTCTGCCCCCGCAACACAGACTCGAAAGGAATTGGCGTTTCAGTATCTGCGGGAGACTAGAAAGATATTGCTCGTGGAGAACACACAATTGAGGATGATTTTGCAAGGATATGCGCTGTGAAGAGACAGTTGACTCACCGGCGTGAAATTTGAGACATTGAAAGTACACTTTGGACACACTCCTGAACATGTGTCAAGACGCGACCGCGGGCTATGGAGAGGTGATTAAGCGTTGCACCCGCCCGCTGAGCTACAAGTAACAGAAAAGTATGGATACAGCAGTGCTAGTAACACTTGAGACTACACATTTCCTTCATTTCATACCTGACGAGAAGATGGCTTACACGCGGAGCCAAATATGGCAATGCCTTTGTGTTATTCACGCTTCATCCTTATTCCCTCCTCTCTAACCCTAAACGTCTCGCGTTCTATCAAACTTGGTGGTCTCTACGCGTTAAAAGCACAGGCGCGACTTTTATTCTCGTCATCTTGCCGACCGATCGCTATACTTGGAACTGCTCAACTCGAGCCGTCCAAAAGGTAGGGCCTTCTTTCCCCTTCCCCTTCCTTCTCTCTTTCTTTTTTCAACCAAATCTCCCGGGGGAAAGCTTAAACAGCTTCATTCAAACGGGCTTCACTTGAGCTGTACTCGACATCTTTGCCCTTCGCGACACCATGATGCCATGACATGGAAGCAGACAGTGGTCATGGCGTTCTCACCGGGAACTTGCACTTTTCTTTACTCGTTTTGTCAAGCACTATTGCGTCTACGGCGGTCTGCAAATGCAAACAAGTTCACCAAATCGTGTGATCGACGCACGCGAGATATCGATGCATCTTTGGGATTTCCAGAACTAGCAGGACAACTGCAAAATATTTCCGATGCTGGAGGTTTAGTCCGTGGCCCCAGGTCTGCTTCGCCTGTAGTAACAATGTGGCCCCAGCAGCCTCAGGGAGTATCAACTCCCGCAACCCTGCTGAACCTGACCACGACATGGACTTAATCACGGCGCTTGTGCAAGTGCTTCCTCGCGGTCACTTCTGAATCGGTCTGGTTTGGGCAGAGTCAGCGCCAGCCCCGAACCGAACGCCCATGCAAAGGCGACGGTGGTCAAGGTCCTCACTAGAAAAAGTCTCACGCGATACTTGAAGACACTAAGTCAATGCTTGTACAGGAGATCTGCTATCTTGACAGCCAGCATCGGATTTTGAAAAGATGGACGGAAATTGTAGCAAGTCACATTTCGACTTAACAGACAGACCCAGCTTCGAGCTGACTGGTGGTTACAACAAAATATAAATCTCTGTTACAATGCATTAGACATTTGACAGAGGGGCAAAAGTTTTCTAGGAGATGCTGATCCCAAAGTATGCGTTCGACGGTCGTGGCTATGTACGTATGTGCTTCTGCTTCTTTACAAAATAATGGACAACATTCACATCCGTGGTAAGCTCGGGCAAAAACAGTGAATATCTTCCGTCCCTTCTCCGAAAATTAAGACATGCCCTTCGACTCCGCATATCTTCCGAATCGACTGTGTGAATGTCTAAATCTCCTGTGCAAACGCTGTGAGCTTGTTTGGTATGCTTGCCGTCTTCCGGCGACGTGCAGTGACCTCGCTAATACAAGAATAATCAATTGAACCTCGTTGTCAGAATCCGGGAGATCTGTTGCTTCGATGGTGCTTCTCTGAATTGCGGTGATTGACGAAAGTGCGTAGTGCAGAACGACCGAAGAGGCCGCACCTCTTCGAGGTTAGAGAAGCAATGTTAGATCGCCATTCCCAGGCCAGTACCTCCGAGCGGACTTGGTCCAGGCGGGCTCTGCCTCCTCTCCCTCACCTCCCGTGCGACCTGGCTGCTCGAGTTACTCCTTCGTCGCTGCTGTGCCATTGGCGCTGGACCGCCAGCGTGTCCGTATGGACCAGGTGACATACTTCTCTTCTGTGATGAGCGGGGTCCGGGGCTAAGTGGCCGCGGCGGCTGGTTGTATGCTCCAGGGCTCATTGGTCGCATACCTGCCTGAGGTGGTCCCATATTGCGCGGACCAGGTGACATGGCTCTACTCTGCGGTGGTGGCCCTCTCGCCCGTGGGTCGTTGATGGGAGACATGGGTCGACCCAGACCTGGGGACATTGGTCGGCCTTGACGTTCCATGCCTGGCGACATTGGTCGACCTCCTGGTGGGCCGTTGCGCATAGCTGGGCTCATAGGGCGACCAGATGGACCTGGTGGTCCAAAAGCAGGAGACATAGGTCGGCCATTGGGTCCTGGAGCTGGGCGTGGTTTTGAGGGTCTAGCAGCTAGGCAGGTTCGTGGGACGACACCTTGTTGAGATCGGTCGAGACGAGTGCAGAGGCACTGTTCAAGTGTCAGCGGAAATCAGTACATAGCGGAGGCATTATTAGACTTACCCAGCCATCGTCATACTCGTGCAGTATTCTCACCAGTTGGCCAGCAGTGAGCTGAAGCTCATCGTCCATGGAAGGTTTAAAGTCCATCAAAATACGGTGGACTTGACCTTCAGGAACAGCACGATTCGATGGTGCATCAGAAGCGATAGACTTGGGAGTCGCCAGAGGCGCAGGAATCTCAACAGGGGGACTTGGCACTTCAACCGGCTCAGGTCGCTGAGGTTCAGGCTGAGGTGCTCGTCGAGGAGATTCGCTGTGTACAGCGGCTCTGGCAGCAGCGACTGCGCCGGCACTAGCAGCAGCAACAGCAATTCTATCGGTAGCTGGGTCGGAAGTAGGAGAAAGCCTTGAAACTGGAGCTGGCGCGGGAGCGGGGGCTGGCATAGGCATAGGCATAGGGATAGGCATAGGCATCTGAAGTGGTGCAGGAGCAGTGGTTGGTTCGGGCATAACGATCGGGGCCGGAGGCGCTGGACGTGGAGGAGCCGGCTGCACTGGGTCGACGAATGGGTTCTCGGGATCCTTGAAAGGATTTTCTGTAGGCAAAGGCTTCTCACTCATCTGGATGGGTTGTTGACCGGCAAGGTACTTCTCTCGCGTTGGGTTAGATTCGTTCGGAGTTCCACCAAGCATGTTGCTGCTAAGTCGGCTCTTTGGTCTACCCATGAACTCAGGCATAAAAGATGAAGCGGGTCGGAAACTCAGTCGTGGGGCTTTGCCCGGTGTAGCCGGTTTGGCGTTGGCAGCAGCGATTGCCGCATTCTTCTCGTCGTCCTCTCGAGCTTGCTCTTCCTTGACCTGCTTTTTCTTCTTGGACAGCAAGAACAAAATCAAGGCGAGGACAGCACCGATAGCCAGGATGATACCAACAGCCAGTCCAGCTTTGCCTGCAGTAGACATTCCTACATCAGATGAGGAGGATGAGGTAGCGATGTTTGACGAATCCGAGGTGCTGGTCGAGTACGATTGAGAGCGAGTGGAGGACGCGATAGAGGAAGAGCTGGCACCGCTCGACGTTGCAGTCAAGCTTTCAGAATTCGGGCTTGAGCTGGATACGAGGAGAGTGGGAGTTGCTTCGGCGCTGACGGTGGTCGAGTACGCAAATGTTTCGTCAGCGCTGTAAATCGAAGCTTCTTGGGTAGCGGCTGGGGTCGAGGAAGCGACCGTGGGCGCGATGAGTGACCGGACGCTTGTAGATGTGGTAGCTGGGGCATCGCTGTCGTCCGTTGTGTATCCTCCAATGACTCCTGTGAAGGTCGGCTCTGCCGTGACATAGACAACGGATACCACCTCATCGTCGGTAGTTGTCACATCTTTCTTCGCTCGTTTCGCCATTTGGTGTAGATGGTCGTGTCTGTATGCTAAAGCCTTGTGCCCCGGAGCTGGCTGGTAATTTGATCGAAGCATTTTTGAAAAGGTGCGATATGGGGGAAGTGATTCGTGGCTGTGCGACAGTGACAAACAATCTCGAAATGGAGTAGGTGAGTACAATCTGAATAGGTGAATAGAAATCGTACTATTGTTGTCAGGTGATTTTGGAAAGAGCGACTGAAGTGAGTGCTGATAAAAGAGAGGCAGCAGCTCAACTTCGAAAGATCAAAACACAGGCACGTTCAACGAGCAGGTGCTAATTGCTACATGCGCAGCCTGTAGCCGAAGAAGGTCAAAGGAGGGGGGGAAGACTGAGGACGCTCGAGGTGCTCGAACAAGAAGTAAAAGACGGTCGCGAGTGGCAGAAGACCTCCCAGCGAACCTTACCTTTGTCTATCTCGAGAAGCGCGCAAACTAGGGACCGCTTGCAAATGAACAGTGAATCGGTTTGATTGGTGTACCTGAATTTAGCGCAAACTAAATAGAGATGAGTTGCATCTCAGCTAGCTTTTCTCGGTAAAGCCACGTGCATCACCCGGGCTTTTGAAATTGGGTCTGACCGGGGTACGACATCCTCCCCAATCGCGCTGCCGCATGGACTTCACGACTATCATGTGTCTTTCCACAATCAATTCTGCTCCAACATTGCGCGATAATGTCGATTAGACGGCCTTCAATGTTGTGCTCTGGAGCGGAGGTACATACGTCAAGCGTAGGGCATTATTGAGCTTGTTGCAACCAATTCTGGTCCTGCGGTGGAAGTGGTTGTCCCTCCCGACAATTTCTCAGGGGCCTTTCCGCACGTAGGGCAGATCGGCGCTCGGAGCTTCGCCAGACTTACCTCGTTCCTCGTAAATTTTATGGTTGGCTGGTCGAACGTCTTGACGCCAACGGCTTGCTCAACTTTTAAGATTGCTCTTTTCTGTGCCCTATCTTCCACGGCCTTATCCTTATGCATTTCATCTCGGGCACATGGCATCAGGCTTACATCAGTGGCATGCAAAGCGCGTGTTTGAGTTTCACGTGCAAACTCTGTCTAGGCCGTTTATCTCACTTTGAAACGTGCTGGGCTCCATCGTTGGCATATGAACAGTTGCTGCTTACTGGGTTGTGCTTGTCGCACGGCAAGCATCGCATGAGATCAAGTGCTTCCCTGACCTTGCTCCTTAGTCACCCCAACTCTTCCACCAGCGGATGCCTTAACGCCTCTATAGCTTTTATCCTCTTCGTCGCCTCATAGCACACAGTCTTTCGAACGAAATCAATTGCATTCCTCGAAGCACCTGGTAAAACTTCTTTCCAGTGCTTCGCTGGGAATTCTTGGAACCTCACCTTCCCCCAGTCCGGATAGTCTTTCGCAGACGGCCAAGTCTCATCCGTCGGCGTGCCCAGTGTGCTGAACATCGATTTGATCAGACCCAGCTCGCTGCCCGCAGGACCTGCATCAAAAAGTTGATGGTGATCTTTACGTAGCATTTCTGCAACCACACAGCCAGCTGCCCAAATGTCGAGTGACGAGTCGTATGCTCGATGTCCGAAGAGGATCTCAGGCGGTCTGTAGCAAGTTGTGCCAACATCCGTGATTTTCCTCGCTGGATCTTCGGAATCTGGATCTCCTTCCGCCCAGGCGATACCGAAGTCAATGAGATAAATAGGTCCGTCTGTGGACTTCAAGAGTATGTTTGAAGGTTTGATGTCTCTGTGGATGATGCCATGGAAATGCAAATGGCTGAGAGCACCAAAGAGTCCTTCAAAAACCATCTGGCTTTGTGCTTTGGTGAGACTGCCCGTCCGAAGGAGATTCTCAAGGTCTTGACGCAGGAATGGGAACACCAACACAAGCTTGCCGCCTGGTTGCCGGAACCACTCGACCAGCGGGACGATATTCGCGCCTTTTGCTTTGAGCAGGATCCTAACCTCGCGGTAGGCATTGTGCGGTGGTTGCATCTGGTCTGGATTCATCACCTTTAATGCCACAACCTTCTCTTCTGCCGCTGGATTCGTAGACTTCGCCTTGTAGATCGTCGATGTCTGTCCATCAGCATTAAAGGTTGCCCATACGTAGTTTCCCAACGTCGGACCATCAGTGTTGAAAACTTCATCTGGCATAGTTTGCTTCTCAGAATCAATAGCTGAGGTTATCGAAAAGTCTTGGTGAGCGTCAACATATTTATCGCACAATTCTTGATATTCTTCATCGGTGCTGGCTATGCCCAGAAAATGCTGCTCGATATTTCTTGCGTCGGCTTTCGCTATTGCTGCGTCCTGGCCTTCGTCGCTCAAGTGCTTTGCGATCATCATAATGTTTTCGAAGCGTTTCGAAAAGCTCACCTCCATTTTGGCGGTTGCTTTGCGCAGCGCACGCACTGAACTAATGCACGGCTCCCAGTTAGGATATTTATCATTTCTTTGATCGCAACGGAGCCTTTTCAGGGCGCGCAAGTCTGTATCAGTGGGTCCAAAAAGCTTGTTACGCATTTCATTCACGAGTTGAAGATCAGTAGCCATCAAGTTGCGGGACATCAACGGACATTCCGGGCCTGCTTTTTGATCTGTTGGCGAGAGATGACAAAATGATCTCTGTCCTGCCGCCTCTCTACTGGTGATTTCTTTCCAAGTAGTGGACTTGCTTATGCTATGAACTTGCACGACATTTTTCGCAACACCATTTGCTGTGCCGATTATGTGCTCTGTTGCGAGCGGATTATTCTTCCTTCTGGCATCCAGCAGCAGTGGAGCGGTACCACTACATGGGAGTGTTCTGCGTTAGTGGACAGTAAGAGCAGCCGTACACGACGGCTTGTTTCTTGGGTCTCCTGGTGTTGTCACGCGTTGAATTTTACCCCATATGGCCGTCGCACCCTCTCGTCTTGGAACGATAGACCATTTAATGGGTCACGCTAATCATGTTCCACGTATGATTATGGTCACGTGTAAGCTGATATTGACCGAAACATGCGTCTATGTTAAGGTCCCGCTTGTCCTTCTGCTATTCTCCTTTTTAACGCCATCCCCGGATATGATGTTGGGAAGCCGCTCGCTATTAAACTTGGGATGGGAAGTCAGTCAGTACGGAACTCTCGGGAAGAGAGGTGAAGCTTCAAGTGTCGAAGAGCTGGGACAAGAATCGGCGTTCAATCATCTGGTATGATTCGCATTGAAACAGTATATGCCGATGCACGTTTGATGTTCGCCTAAACGTCGTCTTGTGTGCCTCCTCTCAACCCTCGTCGCTTGATACATCCTTCACACAGTTCTAAAAACTGGAAAAACTATGCTTTTTGAATTGCGAGTCGAACCAACATGGGCCTAAGTGACAATACCTGCCTCTCCATGTCTCTTCCACCCTGGACGAGCAGTCAGTGGAGTCCACCGCTACAGTACTTGTTCAATGTTCGACATTGCAGCTGTAAAAGCTCTTCCACACACATCCAATGCCGCAGTGTTTACATCTTCTGCTCTCTTACTGCCACACCGGCTTACCGTACAGGAGGTGCTCGTTCAGACTCGGTAGTTCGTTTTCAAAAGTTGCAGCCGTCTCATAAGCTTCCGTGGTCTAAACTCCTGGAAGCAGAATGCCAATAAGGGTGAGAATCCGCGTCTGGTCCGCAGTATGGCTTGCGTAAGTCTCCTTCGACGAATCAACTAATAACTTGCTCGCCAGGTGAACAGCGTAATTCCCATTTGATATTCCTCTACCATCCACACGCTACAAAAATAGCCCATAAAATGCTTAACCTGCCAACATCGCCCCTGGAATAGTAGTCAAGACCCCGTTCTTATCATACCTCGCCTTGAAAAAGGTGTAGCTCAACGTGATAGTATCAATCCCCTTCATATTTGGATCCTTTGCAAACTCCGGGTCGATGAAGAAGAACACTGGCATATCGACCGTCTCTCCTTTATTCAGCTTCTGCTCCTCAAAACAGAAACACTGAATCTTACTGAAATAGGGTGCTACCTGTGCAGGCGTAACGCTGTACGTCGCCACGCCTATGATATCTGCCTCGCTCTTGTTCGTGGCTGTATAGAACGCCAGCGCTGTCTCGCCCGGTAGCACGCGCACTTCACGCTGTTGTGGCGTGAATCTCCAAGGAAGGATATCGGAGACGCTGCCGTTGAAGGTGATGCGGAGACGCCGATGGTCTTGAAGGGGTTTCAGTCGTTCAGATTGAGGCACGTCTGTGTCGCCGACTTCGTGAGCTTTGACAGGCTGCCCGGACCATCCAGTTTGTTGGCAGATCATTTTATAGAGGGGTACTGAGCCGTACGAGAGTGCAACGGTTCCGATTATGAGGGAAGCACCGTAATACATTGTAGTTCTGTTTTTGTCTTTGGCAGCCGCGCGGGCGGCTTCGTAGGGACTGGCATACTGGTTTTGCTGGCTGCGCAGACATGAAGATGTGAAGAATCGCAGTCGCACTGACGACGATGAATAAGAGCGAGCGTGCAATGCTGTGACTGGCGTGCTGCCTTGTCGCAGCGAGCGTGCGATACTAGTCCATTTTCTGAGGGTTTGCATGCTCAGCTGCGCTGTGCCAGTGCAGTCGTCGTTGTCTTCAGTATATGCGGATTGTGCTATGTAGGTAGTAGTACAAAGCCGCAGACCAAAAAGAGTCGTGTCGTCATGTGATCTCGCTCCCCAAACGCGCGACTGACGTGAGGTGCATTCGCAAGATCTGATGTCTCCAACTTGCCGTCTACATCTTCATATTACGGACTTTGGTGGCGAACTTTGAATTCAGCATCTATTACCTATTACATCCACGTCCCACACCAACTTCACCGAGCTTTGTCCTTCCAGCTCGAGGGGCCTCCCCAATTATGGTGCGGCATTTAAACGCTTCACGTCCGGAATGACTATTGAACAAATAGTTTACTACTTCTCTGACTCCCCATTTACAGCCGGCCGGGCGGTGAAATATAGCATTCAAAGGAAAATTGGTAAGGTATCAAAGTAGATAATTCTCGTAAAGGCCTGAAAATCGATCTTGTAATGCTTCAGCTGGGAAATCACCAAAAGACATATGACCCTATCGAAAATCAACGCCTCAACCGACCACAATCCCGTTTCCCTCATCACAGAATTTTCATATAATCATCAGCTACCAAGAGGCGATACGTTTGGCTACAGTTTCGCAGAGCCTATCACGAAGGGCATCAAAGTGAAGTCATGATAGACTGCGTGCCGGTCTCTTTGATGGTGAAACTGGGTTTGACAAGCGTGATACTTTCTGAGTGATGATCATTGGACATAGGCCAACCTGTACAGGCTTCCATCTCTGCGGCTTTCGGACAAACTCATAACAGCTCGTTTAGGACACCTTTGATTACGGCAGCGTCCGTCAGAAATGATTCCATATTTCATGTACTATTCAACATATTGTTCCGGGTGCAACGCGGCGATTGCGACAGTGAGTACAGACGAGATTATCGTATGGCGTAGCCGGGCGTGGAATGGATGTATGGACGGCAAAGTCATAACCACAGCCGATTCGGCACCAGCTTGTGCTCTTTGTGGCAGGAGTGACAGTGCTGAGCTGGTAGCGATCACGGAGGTGTCTATTACTCGCCGTGTTCTGCGAGTGCAAACAATACTAATCGTGCTCGCGGCGTGCAACTCGTATCATGAACTGTGGAGACGTCATATTATTGCCATTCTGCTGGCGGTTCAGTCTGGCTGCTAAGAGGAAGACCCTCGTGATCTTCTTCATTCTCGTCATTTTCCAACTTTTGCGCTGCAAATCGCACTTTGCGGTATGCGCTTTCAACTCCTGGTAATTGTTGGTCTTGCTCCTGCTCATCGGTTTTGATGTCTATGTTTACTGTTTCCGTGCTGTGTTCGGCTGTTGAACCCATCGCCGTGGAGTCCTCATCAATTTCTTCTGAGGTCTGCTTCTCCTCAAGATCAGGGTCCACCTCCGTTCCCAATTCCCTCTCCTCCAAAAACGACCGCCCAAGCAATTTCTCAGGCATGTAATCCTGCTTCACTTTCCCATTTACGTAATTTGGATTGTATTTATACTCTTTCCCAAACCCCATCTCCTTCATCAACCTCGTCGGCGCGTTCCTTAGATGTATCGGGATCGGCACACCCGCGATACCCGGCTCCTGCAACGCAGCCATCGCATTCCCTAACCCTCGATAAGCTCGCGTACTCTTCGGCGCCAAGCTCAATGCCACGGCACAGTGCGCGAGGTTGATTCTGCACTCTGGCAGTCCGATCTTCTCGCAGGCACTGTATGCCGCCGTGGCAAGGCTGAGCATCGTGTTATCCGCCAAACCGATGTCTTCGCTTGCCATTACAACCATACGGCGCGCGATGTAGAGGGCGTCTTCCCCTGACTGAATCATACGCGCAAGGTAGTACAGTGCTGCATCGGGGTTGGAGCCACGTACAGACTTGTGAAAAGCGGAAATAGTGTCGTAGTGCTGGTCGCCTGCGCGATCGTAAACAAGAGTTTTAGTCAGGCTTGATTTGAGGGTATCAAGCGTCATGCTGGGACGGGTGGAAAGTTCCATTGCTATCTCAAGGAGATTGAGGGCTGTTCGGGCGTCGCCGTCTGAGAATGAGGCAAGGTAGCTGAGGAGTACGTCGTTGATGAGCGCGGTGTTTGGGTTGTATACGTCTTGTGACTGTTCGAGAGCTCGACCGAGGATTGTGGTGATGTCGGCGTCTGTGAGTTTTGAAAGGGTAAAAGTACGACAGCGGCTGAGGAGGGCGCTTTGCACCTTGAAGGAAGGGTTTTCGGTGGTCGCGCCAATGAGTGTGATGTGGCCGGCTTCGACGGGGCCGAGGAAGACATCTTGTTGGGATTTGCTGAAGCGGTGGATCTCATCACAGAATACGATGGTTTTCCGGCCTGTCAGGCCGAGCTCCGATTTTGCTTCGGCGAAGATCTTCTTGCATTCTGCTACGCCAGAGGATGTACTATTGATTTCGATGAAGCGAGCGTTGACTTGTGATGCGACAAGACGGGCGATTGTGGTTTTGCCCGTGCCCGCGTGGCCCCAGAGGATCATGGATGGTACTCGATCGGACTCGATCAAGCCGCGGAGGACGCCGTTTGGGCCGACGAGATCTTGGCCACAAACTTCATCGAGGGATCTGGGTCTCATACGCTCCGCTAGTGGGGCTGCTTTCTCGAATGCATTGGGCTTGCTTTTCTTTGCCGCTGGCGGCTCAGGTGCAGTCTTGACGCCATTTTGGTTGATTGTGCTCTGGGCTGCTTGCTCTGCCGCGGCCCGTCGCTTCTTTGGGTTTGGGGACGTTTCAATAGCTGTCGGGAGAGGTTGTGAAGACGCGAAGAATGATTCTCTCTTGGGAGCGGGAGCCTTGAACACAGGTGCTGTCGAGGGCGGAGGGCCAGCTTCGATGCCCAAGGTGCAATTGGAATCAATGTGCTGGTTAATCTGACTTTCTTTGACAGATTTACCACATATGGGGCAGCTCACCATCTCATGTGGCTCAGCAACACCTTCCAACAACTTCCTCGTCCTTGTGTTTGACCGTAACTCACCTCGATGAGCAGGTTCATCTTGAGAAGGGACGGCACGTCGCGTGGAAAAGGCTTTGGCGGAGATCAACGTGATGGCGTCATTGTCCAGGTCCGTTCCATCGGCTTCAAATTTCGTTCGTGAGAAGATCGGATTCGATCCGGTTTATTCTGCATCGTGTCGAAGTACCAATGAGAATTAGAGGTACGGCAAGAATTGCGAGTAACTTTGGCGCAGTAAGATCACAGTAGATACCCACGCAGGGAATAAAACTCATGTCATTTGCTGCATATTCAGCCAGATCGATAAGTTTATTGAAACATTCCTCGGTACCTGCTCCCGCTGCCTACGGCGCGAGATTACATATCAACCAGCATAGAGGCTTTGGTAACACCAGCATGGTGGAAGAAAAATTCAAGCCAGCCAAGAGAGTAGCTGGTCAGAGGCAGGATGTCTGGTCTATCATCAATGAAGCTGCTGCTGCCACGCCGAAGCAGCCAGTCGTGAACATGGGCCAAGGATTTTTGTAGGTAGGCACACGGCAGAGCTACTGCAAGCAAGACACTGATCAATTCTTTTACAGTGGCTACAACCCTCCTCAGTTCGTCATTAATGCGGCCAAGCAGGCACTGGACCGAGTAGAGTGTAACCAGTACTCGCCAACGAAAGGGCGACCGAGACTGAAGAAGGCCTTGGCCGATGCCTATTCCCCGTTCTTCGGCCGACAACTGAATCCAGAGACTGAAGTCACGATCACCACGGGCGCTAACGAAGGTATGTTGAGCGCGTTCATGGGTTTCATTGAGCCAGGTGACGAAGTCATCATCTTCGAGCCTTTCTTTGATCAGTACCTGAGCAACATTGAGATGCCTGGTGGCAAGATCAGATACGTCCCCATGTCCCCGCCCGCTGATGGCGCAGAACGGACATCATCTGCCGCGAACTGGTCAATCGACTGGGATGCGTTGGAGAACGCGTTCAACGAGAAGACAAAAATGGTCGTCATCAACACACCACACAACCCAGTTGGCAAAGTCTTTAGCCGAGAAGAGCTGCAGAGGATTGGAGACCTTTGCTTGAAGCACAATGTGCTGATCCTGTCTGATGAGGTATATGATCGATTGTACTATGTTCCCTTCACGAGAATGGCAACGCTATCTCCCGAGCTGGCGAAGATCACCCTGACAGTTGGGTCCGCAGGCAAGAACTTCTATGCCACTGGCTGGAGAGTTGGCTACTTAATAGGACCGCCAGAACTTATCAAGTATGTCGCGGCTGCCCATACCCGAATTTGTTACTCGAGCGTATCCCCATTGCAAGAAGCGGCAGCCATTGGATTCGAAGAAGCAGACAAGGTGGGGTTTTGGGATGATGCTGTCAAGGAAATGCAAGGCAAGATCGAGAGATTTTGCCAGGTCTTTGACGAACTCAACATCCCGTACAGTATACCCGAAGGAGGCTACTTTGTTCTTGCGAACTTCTCAAAGGTCAAATTGCCGGAGAATTACAACTTTCCTTCTCATGTAATCAATCGACCACGCGACTTCAAGATGGCATGGTTCATGATTATGGAATTGGGTGTGGCAGCAATTCCCCCAACGGAATTCTATACCGACGACAACACCCATATCGCTGAAGATTGGATACGTTTCGCGGTATGCAAGAATGACAACGTTCTAGATGATGCCAAGGACCGATTGCGAGGACTGAAGAAGTACATGGTGCAATAGCCCAGCGTACGCAATCATTGCCGTGCACATGGTGAAGCAAAGTGGAGGAGTCTTGTGCATTGAACGACTGAAACGTAAAAGCGGCAATTTTTGGAAACAGTTTCAGGAAGACGAAGGCCTGAAACTGCCCAATCCCTCGGTAGGCTTTCGCTGAGCCTCCACGTATCGTATGGCCATGTTCCATCAACCACAGGAGCGACAGTCAAGCCATCCAAATTAGTTCTATACTGAGCTCAACGATCAACAACAATCAGCATAGACATTTGACACCGTAAACATTAAGAGCCTCGTTTTGGTGGTGCAACGGCTCCTCGAACTTCATAAGTCTGGCTTCTACCAGACCCAAAAAGAACAGTGGTTGCCATCATTTCGGCCGACTGAAAAGCAGCACCCAGCATCGCCAGGCTCAGGTCATATGGGATTTTATGGAGTAGCCCTCGAAATTCCAGATTAAGCAGTTACAGGTGATCACGCCTTCCGCCAAGCGAGCTGCGCCCACCTCGAAACCCATGCTAGTGTATGTTTTGGCCACTAAGCTTACTTTCCTCATCACAGCAACCACTAACAATACAGCCTGCCAATCCGCAGCCCGACATAGACAAGCATAGAATCAGCACCGTGGTCGACAAGCCTCCGTTCTCCGACTGGCCGCTGCTGCAACTTTGCTTCTTAACTCCATCTCCCAAGACGGCGACTCGTCATCGTCCTGTCACCATTGATGCCGCCTCGATACCTCTACAATCTTGAGTCTGATTTGCCTCGTTCTTTAGGTCCTTCATTCAATTGCTGTTGCCATTGCCTTTGCAGACTTTGAAGCAAACTTTCATCCCACTTCCGATCGTTTCAGCGGCTCGATCTCCTCCAGCCTGACTCCCGCATTCGTTCTCTTCAAAGTTCCTGTCCATGATTGTGTTACAATAAGAAAAGTACATGAATTACACGCGCTATGCGCTTCTTTCGCAGTCTGGCAAGAACGGTTGCCGGTATACTGAGTTTAACAGCTGTGGCATGCGGTAGTTCACAGTCGCGCGACGCTCTGAATTACCTCGCGCTCCTGGAGAACCCTGAGATCCATACTCACAATCACCGAGTCAATGCGTATTCACATTTCGACTTGACTTTCGACCTCCACAAGCGTACCCAGCATATTCGATTGGCTCTCGAGCCAAACCATGATATATTAGGAGATGACTCGCACGTCAACTTCTTGGATAAGAGTGGCAACATTGCGAGGACGGAGAAAATAATCCGCACAAACCACAAGGTATTTCAGGGCCATGCATATATTGTTGAAGGAGACGGATCGAGTACTCATGTTGGCTGGTCAAGAATCGTTATCGATAGAGATGGCATTCTGCCAGTGTTTCAGGGTGCATTTACTATAAGGGGCGACCATCATCATATTCAGCACAAATCGAATTACATGTCGGCGAAGCATTCGCTGGACCCTGTAGTGGAGGAAAGTGATGATGAATATATGGTAGTTTATCGAGACTCCGATGTCGGACGGATGTCGCATAACGAACTTCGAAAGCGAGCACCTTCGTCCAGGTCTTGCGGCGCTGACCGCCTAACTTTTAACACCGATCCTCAGCATCCTGTACACAGGGAGATTCTGTCCAGGGACGTGGGTTCCTGGGGCGAGATGGCGCTTGGCCATATGTTTGGCAAGCGACAAACCAACATTGACGGTGGCGGAATTGGAAATGGCAATTCTGGTGGTGTCAATCTCAGATCAACCATTGGTGATACTAGTGGCTGCCCGTCGTCAAGACGTGTCGCACTCATTGGCGTTGCAACAGACTGCACATACACGAGCGAGTTTAACAGTTCAGACTCTCTGCGCCAGAATATCATTAACGTGGTCAACGAAGCTTCCGACCTTTATCAGTCTACGTTCAATATCACTCTGGGTCTTCGAAACTTGACGGTCTCCCCAGCCGAGTGTCCAGCAACCGCTGCCGATGCTACAAGATGGAACGTTGGCTGCTCAGACGCCTACACCATCACCAATCGCCTAAGCGACTTTTCTACGTGGAGAGGATCTCTCACTGGCGATACCAATGCTTACTGGTCCCTGTTCACGACTTGCAATACTGGCGCCGAGGTTGGTTTGGCCTGGCTTGGCCAGCTCTGCAACCATGGAGGAACCAGTCAGCAAGACAACAGTGGCGCATCTCAGACCGTCACCGGCGCAAACGTGATCGCACGAACTAGCAATGAGTGGCAAGTCTTCGCTCACGAATCTGGTCACACCTTCGGCGCGGTTCACGATTGCGATAGTAGCGCTTGCGCAAACTCGCAGGCAGTAAGTGCTTCTCAGTGCTGCCCTCTGAGCCAAGATAGTTGCGATGCTTCAGCTCAATACTTGATGAATCCATTCTCGGCACCAGGCATTTCGTCATTTTCACCATGCTCTGTAGGCAACATTTGCAGTGCTCTAGGTCGGAATTCAGTTCAGTCGGGCTGCTTGACCGACAACAGAGGTGTTGTCACAATCACTGGCAATCAATGTGGGAACGGCATCGTCGAGGATGGCGAAGATTGCGATTGCGGTGGTGACGACGGCTGCGCCGGAAACACCTGCTGCAACCCACAGACATGCAGATATGCTGAAGGGGCTGTCTGTGACCCATCTAACGATGGCTGCTGCTCGTTACAATGCCAGTTCCAGTCGGCAGGCACAGTGTGCCGAGCTTCCACTGGACAATGCGATCCGGAAGAGACTTGCCCGGGCAACTCTGCTTCTTGCCCACCTGATGAAACTCAGGACGATGGCACCAGTTGCGGAGACGGTCTCCAGTGTGCCAGCGGACAGTGCACATCAAGAGACCTACAGTGTAAGACTGTCATGGGCAGCTATACCGAAGGCAATGATACCTACGCTTGCAACTCTCAGTCTTGCACAATATCGTGCGCCAGTCCTGAGTTCGGCAGTAATGTTTGCTATTCCGTGCAGCAAAACTTTCTAGACGGTACGCCGTGCGGAGGGGGAGGGCACTGCGACAACGGTGTCTGCCGTGGCACATCTGTTGGAGGCGAAGTCGGCAGCTGGATCGACGACAACAGAACATTGGTTATCGCTCTCGGATCCGCCATAGGAGGTTTGATCCTACTCGCGATCGTCGGGTGCTGTTTTCGAGCATGTCGAAGAAACAGGCATGGTGCTAAGAAGGTGCCATACGTGCCAGAAAGACACATGGGCTGGAATGGTCCTCCGGTTCCACTAACTATGCAGAGCCGGGGTTATGGGAGTCAGAATTGGCAACCTCAAGCCCCCCCGCCCACATACTACGGCGGTGGTTCTTACGGACCCAGTGGACGAAGCGTGAGATATGCATAAAAATGGTTAGAAGATGGAGTTATTGCAATGGAATTGCATAGCCTTGGGAAGAATTGCTCTTCCATTGTGTAGGCAGATACTTTGGGAATGATAGGATCCATGAATCCACTTGTCACGACGACTATGAGATACGAATTGTGTGTAGCGAAGAAGCAATCTAATCATTTTCAAATATATCACGTAGCTTGCCTCCCTCGTTTCGATGATCAGTCTTCAGATGCTTGTGGACGGACGCTACCCCTCCTGTAACGCGCTACGCGCTTTCGAATTAGTTCGGCTTGCCTTGAAGGAGGCGGAGGTCGCCGCGTCCCTCATTCATGAAATGTCTTACTTCTGATTCGTACAGACACGTTGCTGATAACCTTATAGGCTCCGTGTACCGGTCTTATTGCTTGTGTTAAGTGATGTGCGCTACAGCGTTCCACCAGTTGTGGCAAGGCTCTTGATTTGATGTACGAGAGATCTGATCGCGAAGGTAAGATAAGGCAGCTGGCTGTCAGGTTGATGCTTCCTCCTCCTCATACATCGCTGTCTTACGGTGCCTTCGCCAGAAAATTTATGCCAGGGTAGCAGGCGTCTCATTGATTTGCTGATGCTGAAGAACTGCGCATACTGCTAACGGAAACTGTGCTTTCGCTCAATCCAGTCTCACGATCAATATGGCTCCAGGACTCATCAATGAAACAGCAGTACCGCCGGGCAAGGATACTGTCTCGCTTGCTTCTCTCACAGCTGACTACGACGACACTCTGCGATTCTACCTCAACGGTACGAAAATCGAGCTAGACTCGATCGACCCCGAAGTCACTCTCCTTGAATACCTCCGAGGCATTGGTCTGACAGGCACCAAGCTTGGGTGCGCAGAAGGAGGCTGCGGAGCCTGCACAGTCGTGATCTCACAGCTGAACCCAACCACGGGTAAAATCTACCATGCTTCGGTGAATGCGTGTCTGGCACCATTGGTCAGTGTTGATGGCAAGCATGTAATTACAATCGAGGGTATCGGAAACTCCGCGAGGCCACACCCAGCACAGCAGAGAATCGCAATGGCTAGCGGCAGTCAATGTGGTTTCTGCACTCCGGGTATTGTGATGAGCTTGTATGCACTGCTAAGAAATCACGAGAAGCCAAGTGAGGAAGAAGTTGAAGAAGCATTTGATGGCAATCTTTGCAGATGCACTGGTTACAGACCCATCTTGGACGCGGCACAGAGCTTCAACAAAGGCTGCGGCAAGTCACTCGCAAACGGCGGCTCAGGGTGCTGCATGGAGAACGGAGGATCATGTCGCGGCTCTAATGGTGTCGCTAATGGGGTCACAAATGGGGCGGATAGCACGAATGGAACACTCAACGAGCCCACAGAGAAGAAATTCACCACTCCAAACTTCATACACTACGATAAGAGTACGGAACTGATATATCCACCTGCGTTACATAAACATGAGTTCCAGCCGTTAGCGCTCGGCAATAAGCGAAAGAAATGGTACCGACCCGTGACAGTGCAGCAGCTGCTCGAGATCAAGAATGCTTATCCACAAGCGAAGCTTATCGGTGGGAGCACAGAAACGCAAATTGAGATCAGATTCAAGGCCATGCAATACAACGCGTCAGTATACGTTGGAGACATTGCAGAGCTTCGGCAGTACAAATTGGAGCCGAATTATCTGGAGATAGGCGGAAACGTCGCTTTAACAGATCTCGAGAATATTTGTGATCAAGCAGTCGAGCACTACGGTGCCGTCAAAGCGCAGCCGTTCAAGGCGGTCAAGAAAGCTATCCGATACTTCGCTGGTCGACAAATCAGAAACGTTGGCACTCCGGCTGGTAATCTGGCCACAGCCTCACCAATCTCAGACCTCAATCCTGTATTTGTTGCCACAAACTCAGTACTGGTTGTCAAGTCCTTGGGTAAAACCATCGAGATTCCTATGAATACTTTCTTCAAGAGTTACCGAGTCACAGCGCTTCCAGATGATGCAATCATTGCCGCGGTACGAGTTCCTATTGCCGCGGAGACTGGGGAGTACGTCCGAACGTACAAACAGTCGAAGCGAAAGGACGACGATATTGCTATTGTCAATGCCTGTCTAGCTGTGAAGATGGATACTTCTCACGTTGTCAAATCTGCGAATCTTGTATTTGGAGGAATGGCACCGATTACCATTCTTGCTAAAACAGCATCAGAATACCTCGTTGGAAAGACCTTCCCAGACCAAGAGACACTCGAAGGCACAATGAATGCTCTGGAGAAAGACTTCAATCTGCCTTTCGGCGTACCTGGCGGCATGGCCACCTATCGAAAGAGCCTGGCTCTTGGCTTTTTCTACAAGTTCTTTCACGACATCCTCAGCTTTAAAGGTGACAGCGAGAAGCTGTTGGACAGAGAAGCCGTTCCAGAAATCGAACGTGCGATATCAAAAGGTCAGAAAGACCATGATGCGTCCATTGCTTACTCGCAGAAAGTACTGGGAAAGGCGAATCCGCATCTAGCTGCTCTCAAGCAGTGCACTGGCGAAGCTCAGTATACAGATGATATTCCAGTGCAGAAGAATGAGCTGTACGGTTGTCTTGTGCTGTCTACGAAGGCGCACGCAAAGCTGCTCGAAGTTGATGCATCACCAGCTCTGGATATGCCGGGAGTAGCTGCCTGGGTTGACAGACATGATGTTGCAAATCCGAGAGCGAATTGGTGGGGCGCTCCAGTCTGTGATGAGGTCTTTTTCGCAGAGGACGAGGTGTTCACTGCAGGTCAGCCCATTGGCATGATTCTTGCGGATACTTCACAGCGAGCGCTGGCAGGGGCACGGGCAGTCCGAGTCAAGTATGAAGAGCTGCCTGCAATATTCACTATCGAAGAGGCTGTTCAGAAGCAAAGTTTCTTCGAGCACTACAGATATATCAAGAAGGGCGACGTAGATGACGCTTTTGCTAAATGCGATCATGTCTTCGAGGGCACTGCGCGCATGGGTGGCCAGGAACATTTCTACTTAGAGACACAAGCAGCCATTGCCATCCCAAAACCCGAGGATGGCGAGATGGAGATTTGGTCAAGCACCCAAAATCCAACTGAGACACAGGCGTACGTGGCTCAAGTGACAGGCGTTCAGAACAACAAGATTGTGTCGAAGGTCAAGCGGCTAGGCGGTGGCTTTGGCGGCAAGGAGACGCGGTCAATTCAGCTTGCTGCAATCTGTGCAACTGCTGCAAACAAAGTCAAGCGACCGGTACGATGCATGCTCAACCGAGATGAGGACATCATGACATCTGGACAACGACATCCATTCCTTGGTGTCTGGAAGATCGGCGTCAATGCGGACGGTAAGATACAGGCATTGAAAGCTAGCGTCTTCAATAATGGTGGTTGGTCCCAGGATCTGTCCGCTGCTGTGGTTGACCGGGGCCTCTCGCACATCGACGGCTGCTACAACATTCCGAACGTCTTTGTAGAAGGTCGGATTTGCAAGACTAACACTGTCTCAAACTCAGCTTTCCGTGGCTTCGGTGGGCCGCAAGGCATGTTCATTGCAGAGACTTACATGTCTGAAGTTGCTGATCGTCTCGGCATGCCGGTGGAGCAGCTACGCGAGATCAACATGTATAACCCGGAAGAAGAGACTCATTTTCTCCAGTCCCTTGAAGACTGGCACGTTCCCCTCATGTGGAAGCAAGTCAAGGAGAGTTTCGACTACGAGAAAAAGCGCAGCGCAGTTGAGAAGTTCAACACAGAGCACAGATGGCAAAAGAAAGGTCTTGCGCTGATTCCAACCAAATTCGGCATATCCTTCACGGCTCTCTTCCTCAATCAGGCCGGCGCTCTCGTCCACATCTACCACGACGGCTCTGTCCTCGTCGCTCACGGCGGCACGGAAATGGGTCAAGGCCTGCATACAAAAGTCTGTATGATTGTCGCCGAGGCCCTAAATGTGCCTTTGTCAGACGTCCACATTAGCGAGACTGCCACGAACACCGTAGCCAATACTTCCTCTACCGCTGCATCAGCATCTTCCGACTTGAATGGCTATGCAGCCTACAACGCCTGCATGCAGATAAACGAGCGTCTCGCGCCTTATAGAGAGAGATTTGGCAAAGATGCACCGATGAAACAGCTCGCACACGCTGCCTACTTCGACCGTGTCAATCTCTCCGCAAACGGCTTCTACAAGACGCCCGAGATTGGGTACACATGGGGACCGAACCCGGCTGACCCATCTAAGGAGAACACAGGGAAGATGTTCTTCTATTTCACGCAGGGCGTCGCAGCGTCGGAGGTGCTGATTGACACGCTGATAGGTGACTGGACTTGTTTGAGGACTGATATTAAGATGGATGTCGGGAGAAGTATCAACCCTGCTATCGACTATGGGCAAATCGAGGGTGCATACGTCCAAGGTCAGGGGCTCTTCACGACTGAGGAGTCTCTATGGCATCGGGACAGCGGGCAAATCTTCACGAGAGGACCGGGCGCGTACAAGATTCCAGGATTCCGCGATATCCCGCAGGAATTCAATGTCAGTCTACTGAAGGACGTGGAGTGGAAGAATCTGAGGACCATTCAGAGAAGTCGCGGTGTTGGAGAGCCGCCGCTGTTTATGGGGAGTGCTGTGTTCTTTGCGATCCGAGACGCACTGAAGGCGGCGCGGAAGCAGTGGGGGGATGAGAGCATCTTGTGTTTGAGAAGTCCGGCCACGCCAGAACGGATCAGAACGATGTGCTCCGACCCGATCATTAAGAGGGCACATGTTGAGCCGAGAGAAGGGGAGAAGAGCTTTTTCATTCAGATTTGATGATGGGAACATGTGAGATATCACGAAATCACTGACTGAACATTTCGGTACATGACTGACTCTTTTCTGATTTGGACTGGGCCGCAGTTTCTACGCTTCAATCTGGTTTTTAGCGGTTGTGAACGTTTGGTCATGATGGTCTTTGGTTGCTATTGGCAAATGGCATTTGCCACACAGCGAAGGAGTAGCTTCTGACATGTGGCATAGCTCACTTGCATTTGCCTTTGCTAGAATTTACTATTCAAGATGCACCTGTCAGAGCGTCCGTCCAATCCGCATCAACATCGAATGCCGCGCATGACATGCGCTTGATAGCTCGGTTTTCTAACAATGAGCACGGCTTGTAGTTGAGTAGACCTCATTTCTCGCGTAGCTCTGTTAAGATCATGGAGCTCCTTGAACAATCTGACCTTCATCTCGTTGGTACGTATATCTCTGTGTCTCTGTTGGTCCCTTTGGCCGAATCTGGCTGGTGAAAGCAAGTAAGAGGATGCAAGTCCATCAAGATCCGAGACTCGACCGACTCTGTCCCAACCCTCACCATGCACGCAACAGCATGGCGTCAGGACATGGACGAGCAGAAAATACAACAGGTGCTTGCCACTGCATATGCGAGAAACCTCACTGATCGCGGAGCTCCTGGAATGATTGCGTGGATGGAGGAACTGCCCGACCGCGACCTGTATCCTGCGTACTGTTGCCAAGCTACACCTCGAGCCCATATATCAGACGAATAGACACGGAATAGTGGGGTTGGTGGTCAGGCTGTTTTCAAGGCCGCATTCCATACATACGCTGAGATTTCTGTGGGTTCGATCCGCCGAACTGTGCTGTACTTCGTCTAGATAGAGGGGTGGCGAGTGGTAGGTGTATTATAGGAACGGCATGGCATTGGCTTTTGCTGCGTCTTTCGCAATACGCATGATGCTGTGCATGCTGCACAAACACGACTCTCCGCCTGAAACATTTGGGGTGTTTCGTTCTGAGTCAACCGAACCTCCTGTCCTTATATCCGTGGACTTAAACTCAATGTATCACACCACCAACTCCAGCCCATCCCAGCACAAACCCACTTAGACCCTCAGTAAACAAGCCGCCTCCAAGCCAGACATCCTTCCACGCCCCAGCCCTCTTCCCCTCGCCACTCTTCCCACCCTTCACCACGCTTCCCGCAAAGTATCGCTCTGGCTCGCCCTGAACCAATATGAAATAGAATAGCGACGAAACTAACTGTTGACTAATGAGGTAGAATAGGAACCCATTGAAGGATTCCAGGCCCAGCACGCCAGCTGCGACACCGAGGAGGAGAGAAGATATAGAGCGAGCGTTAGAGAGCATGCGGTTGTTGTGTTGGAGAGACTCGGGGACGAGGGGATGCAGGGTTAAGTGAGTTTCTTGGAGGGTTGGTGGCATCTTGTCTGAAGCTGGAATTAAATCTGGAAGAATGCGGGTTTAGAGCAAGAGATTGGTTGCTTTGCTCCTACGAGGCGACCACGTGGCAGTCGCAGGAGATGCTGCAGAGGTTGCTCTTGATAATGTGAATATTGATTCGTCTTCTAGGCACAATCCCTCTTGTTTCGGTCTTTTTGTGTGTCTCCCAAGGCTTTTGTGAAGGGGTAGGATGTCGACAACCTGCGCCGTTGTAGCCAACAAATGCGATTGGAGGAGTAGGCAAATGCTGTGATAGCCTAAGGCAGCAACCAGGCTCGGATCAACTTCACGTCCGTGATGTTCGGATAACCTGCTCTTTCGGTAGCTGTGCAGAACCTCACAGCTCAACTTCGTCGGTACGTCGAGCTTAGGAGACGACAAATCCAAAGCGATCTATCTTCACTCACAATGGCGACCAGACTCGCCAGAAGCGCTGTCAGTAAGTACTGCTTCATTCATTACATCGACCACTGGTATCAGAAGCACTAATCATGGCTTGCAGGCGCAACTAAACTCCGGCCGTCGCTCGCACCTCGATACCTCCCCTCTCTCACAACTCCGATCTCTCAACAAAGATATCAATCGAATGTCCCTGCCGAAGATCCCAAGAAGCGCGCCCAAACGATCATCGACGCACTCCCTGGTAGCTCTCTGGCCTCCAAGACCGCAATTCTCTCCGCCGGAACAGGCGTCTCGGTCTGGGCGATCAGCAATGAGCTTTATGTGCTGAACGAGGAAACCGTCATCGCATTCTGTCTGCTTACTACATTTTACGGTATCTTCAAATATGGTGGACCCATGTACAAAGAGTGGAGTGATGCTACGATTCAGAAGTTCAAGGACATCCTCAATACCGCAAGGAAGGGACACGCCGAGGCCGTGAAGAGCAGAATAGAGGATGTGAAGCCTCTGAGCAGCGTCGTTGAGATCACCAAGGATCTTTTCGCTGTATCAAAGGTGAGTCTTGCCAAAAAACCCCGTCATCCAGCGTGCACGGCTCCCAACGCATAAACTGACACGGATCGCTAGGAAACCGCCCAACTCGAAGCTAAAGCCTTCGAGCTCGAACAAAAGACCGCCCTCGCCGCCGAAGCCAAGAACGTCCTTGACAGCTGGGTCCGATACGAAGGCCAAGTCAAGCAGCGACAACAGAAGGAGTTGGCCGAGAGTGTCATTGCCAGAGTCAACAAGGAGCTTGAGAACCCCAAATTCCTGCAACAGATTCTGACCCAGAGTGTGGCGGATGTCGAGAAGGCACTGGCGCAGAAGCCTACTTCTAGTGCGTGAGTATTCGGTGGAAACGACATTGAGGAAGAGGGGAATAAAAGCGGGCTGGCGCTGCGGAAGTCTGCTTGTGTGTAAATAGCCATGCAGGTCGCAGAGAGATCAGAGCTAGTAAGAATCCTCTATTTGCTATAGAAATTCGAATTGTATTCCTTCTGTCTTAGGTCTACGGGCAGACTTCTGCTTTCCCACATGCGACGAACGATTACTCTCAAAACGGTGGCCTCCATCCGCCCGACGTGTTCCATACCACATCTCTACACTGTGGCCGCAGAGGAAGCTGTCGCTGAAAGACTCGTATCTGGCCTGCAGATTCTGTGCCACCGCAGGCGTTGCTTTGCTTCTGACAATGCGACAACTTCGATGCGCTTCCACCAGAGCACTTCACTTGAGCATCTTATGGCGCGCTTTCTCTGTTTCTTCTATGTGTTATCACGTACCACAGCGTCGATGTTAGACCACTAGGTATCTTTCTGTAATTTCCCTTGCTTTCTCACCATTTCCATTCAACGCGTAGACTGTTGACATAGCATATGCCGCTTCCATAGTCCATTCTTCAATCTCCTTTGTGTTCATCTCATCTCCGTCGCCTTCGTTGTAGCTATGACCGGTTTTGGCCCTATCCGCCATAGTTAAAACCTTCCGATAACCTCTTACGCCCAGATCTGCCATGCCGAGCATTTCCCAATATCGTGCCTTGTTGAACTCAATTTCCATCTTGATCGTGTCAACCATCTTCTCGTCGCTGTGCACCCGTGCACCTTCGCTCTTGGCTTTCTCGATCTTTTCATCCATACGCTCAGCCCATTTCATCTTAGCCCCTTCATATCGCCCAAACCAAGCCCAGCCCATTACAGCATAGCTATGCCGATTGGCTGTCTGCCGCTTGAATAACTCATGCAGGTAGCAGAGCGCCAGACTCAGCAGAACCACGCTGTTCTCGGGGTCAAGACTGTAGGCGCGATAGAGATACGACAGAGAGTTCGTAAAGCTGCCACTGCTCATCATCATATGCGCATACAACGTGAAAAGGACGATATCCATCTCGGTCGGCGTGTGAGCTTTGACCGCAATCAGATTGTCCGGGCGTGCCCGACGAGCTGGCGAAGCAGCGGCCGCTGCACTGTCTGCCACATCGTCGGAATCCTCATCGTCCTCATTCTGCATCGGCGTTATAGGCGGAGTCGAGCCTTTGTCCACAGGAGCTTGTTTCGAGATCTTTCTCAGCTCTTCTCGCGGTCGGCGCATGAATGCTGGCACACCACCTTCTGGTCCATTCATGTTGTAGTCCGCTGGTAACAGTTTGTCGATACTCATCAGCTGTCTGAAGATGAATTTCTGGTTTGGACCAGACTTGAAGACTGCTTTGTCCATCTGGCCCGCTTTGCCCCCGACCATGTTTGGCACTTCGTTGACCAAAGTTATGGCGCTGTATAAGCGGTAGGTATCCGTGCAGAACGCAAATTCGCGCATGAACCACCTCAGTACTGTGTGATAGAGTGTCAAGTCGTCATTGAGAGCGAGTGCACAAGCCAAATAGCATGTATGGATGTTGACCATGCTTTGTTGGTGGTGATAGAAGACGTTGCAGTCGATTGCCGCATTTATAACAGCATAGCAGTCTACTTGACTGTCTATGGCGGATGAGTTGGCGTGGAGGACCGCAAGCTCGAGGAAGATGTCGAGCCAAGCCGCGAAAGGAATGCCGCAATATTCATCTGGAAGACCTGGGTCAGCAAGCCTAGGGTGTCTGAAATCCTCTTTCAAGGCTGAGGTCGATCGCGCTGGCGAAGGTCTGTTGTTTGGGGTTACCGCAATGGCCGCATCTTCAAGACTGTCTGCCGTTGGTGGCGATGGACGTGGTTGTGGAACGTGCGCGTTGTATCCCTCAAATCGCTTTGACCGCTCACCTGGGTAGAAAAGCTTTATCGTACGGAAATCTTCAACCATGACCGAGGCGCAATCGATCCAGACATTTGTGGCCAGTTCGTCACCTTCGCGCATAGCATCTTGGTGGTTGAGAAGCGTTTTGTACAGCTTTTGCATTTCTTCATAATGCTTCATGGCATTCTCTTGATTTGGCAGTCTCGGCTTCGTTGGCTTCTCTGTCTTCTTCGGTCGACCTGGCTTTCTCGGCACTTTGATTGGTCTTGCATACATTGGTGGCTCTTCGGTGGTGTGACACGGCGACAGAGGTGGCGGTGACTGAGGTCCTGGGGATAATTCAGGCGGGGATTGGTAACTTGATTCGAGTCTAGGTGGAGGCTCTTCTGTCGTTTCTGGGACGTACCGAGTAAATTTGCGGTTGTTGTCCCTACGGTGATATCGTAGACTAGCAGGCACTTTCCCTGGAGCTTTACTTCGACCTTTTGGCATCCTGAACGCATTCTTCAAAGCTCTCTCAGCGGCTTCTCTAGCGAGGCGGTTCTCTTTTCGTTCATATTTGCGGGTATTCATGGTCTGCGGAATCATGCCTTGGGCCATAAGCACAGCCTCGTTCCCGTACTTGATTGCCATCTCACGGTTGCCGAGATCTCTGTAAAGTTTCGTAAGCTGAGTTCTTGCTTCAATACTATTAGGATCGAGTTTCAACGATCTTTCATAACATCTGACTGCTTTCTCCTTTTCGCCGCATATGTAGCTGCTTGCGGCCATGTTCATCCAGAATTCCAGCCCGAGGTCAATGCCTTCATTCTCGAGGGCGGTGTAGAAATGCATTGCTTGTTCGTGTTCCTTGGCCTCATGAAGTGCTTTGGCAATTTCGTAGAACGTGTCGCCATATTCTACGACAAGTGATTCCTGGCCTTCTAAGTCGGGCTCAAGCCAGTCGAAGTGAGATTGCGCCTCCTCACGAAAGTTGAGCTTGAGCCGAAGAACACCAAGTTTGCCTCTCAAATCCAGAGGAAGTCCCTCTCCATACTCAAGATGTGGATGTGCGTTTGGATCGAAACGCTTTTCTGCCAGCCGCCGTGGATAGTGGTTCTGGTCAAATTCGCGGTCGTCTTCCAGATACTCTTCCCAGAAATATTCATGCTCCCGACCCATCAGCTGGCGAGCAAGTCGCTTGAGCATGACTACTGCCTCAGCAGTCTCGCCACTACGCGTTAGCAAATCAACATAGACGCTTATGTCTTGCCAAGTGAACATATCCTCTACTGAATTTCCGAGGTTCTTATAATAGTCGAAGTGCTCCTCATAAACGATCCTTGCCTTCGAGACGTCTCCAATGTCTCCGCACAAAGTTGCAAATTGCGCTAGGATGGTAGAATTGTGAGGATCATTTTGGAGCAGGATGTGGAAGTCACCAAATGCTCTATTCCACGCCCCTAGGGTTCTTGCGCATTCAGCTCGTTGAAAACGTGCATCCATGTCCTTGGCATCTTTGCGAAGAATAGCCCCGTAGCAGTACATTGCACGCTCGACTCGTTTCTGGTAGGACTCTTGTGGGACGTTCAATATTCTGTCCGCGGCTTGTCGCCAAAGTTCGACATCGTTGATATGACCATGCAGACCTACCATCAGAGCATCAATGGCTAAGTCAGGATGGCCACGAGCGAAGTGTATGTCCGCAAGGAGGCTATGAGCAGCGAAAATCTCTGGGTTCAAGGCGATGGCTTGAAGAACCAATCTTTGAGCCTTCTCCAGCTCATGCTTCTCGATAAAAGAATCCACCGCCTCGTTGTAGACCTTCATAAAGTCTTCGCCAGGATCCATAGTGGGTCTGGGACCACGGATTTCTCCTTTTCTTCGACCTCTGGGTCGCTCACCTTTCCGCGGCCTCTTTTGCTGACGGCCTTCACCTTCCTCGATTTGATCGTCTGCTCTGGTTCGCTTCCGACGTCGGCCTGGCCAGTTGGTGCCAGGTGCTTCCTCAACATCAGTTTCGTCCGCTTCTGAGTCGACTCCCTCTGGAGGGAGCTGCTGAGGAGCTAGTAGATGCTGATGTATGGGGAGAACACGCAAGTTTGAATCGATTTGGTCGGCGAAGCCGCCTTGCCGGAAAGGTTCCGGTGGGAAGGCTTGTGATTCATGCAAGGCCGTTGTCTCATCGCTATATTGCACGTCTTGAGGTACTAAAGGAAGCCGTTGGGTCTGAAGGTGGGTGGCCCATAGCATCGTATCGACAAAGTCGTCCGTTAGAATTGCTTCGGAGGACACCATCTGGGATTGCTGCATCTGACCCGGAGCTCGAGCACCGACTGAGCTTGAAGAAGGACTCCAGGGATGGCTGTGTGAAGTATCGTTAGCGTGAAGATCAAGGGGATTCAATAGCGATGCTGGCGATTCTGTGGATACGCTGGGTTGTCTTGAGTACGGTTGCGACACTGGTGTTGCCAGACCGGACCGAGCTCGTTGCACGTCACCAAATGTAGGTGGCGGCGCATACGAAGGATGATTGTTGAGCAGAAAAAGATTGAACGCAGGTGAAGAGCTTAGCGGAACCGAAGGTCCGTCTCGTGTGGGGGTGTCATATAGAAAGGAAGCAGGCGCTCTCGGTAGTTGTTCTGGCAGTACTTGTGGAATATGCCTCAGCCAGCCTGGAGTAGCTGGTGGAGGTGGAATTGTATCAAGGCGATGGTCGCCATCGCCATTGCCATCACCATGAGCGTCGCCATTCATCGTGAGCCGTGCGCTTGCGTCTTCCAACCACTTCAAGAAGGCCAGCCGCCGCTCTCGTAAGGATAAAACTTATCGTCCTCCTCGTCAGGCATCACAGTGATCAACGGAAAAGCAAGTGTCGCAAATGTCTAGCCAGATCTGTTCGTATCTTGGTCAACCACGGTGTCGATTTACGATGCGATTCGCATTCAATATGGCTTTGTTGCCCTGTAGTGACCAAGTAAGGCTCCAACGTCAAGTGAATCACAACATGTCGTTTTTTGGAAGGTCATGCAAATTGATGTTTCAAAATTAGAGTTTCCTGCTTTGAAAGTGGACCAATAGGGCATGTGGCGGGCGCCAAAAACCGTTCTGTTTCAGGGATTAGGGACTGGGTGCGCCTAAGAGGATTAGCGCTGCCCTTCCGCACCATTGGCTGAACCCAGTTGACTGAGCTGAAAGATGCTTTTGACGTTGGCGAACAGTCTTTGTTTCATCGCGACCAGATTATGGCTCTGCACTTCTTCTCACCGGTCTTTCGTCTCTTGTCTTCTTCACATAGTTAGCTTGCGTTTGTACTTGACTACCAAGCTTGGCCTTGTTGCCACTGCATTATATCGAAAGGCCTTCCGAAACCTCCAGGCCCACAATTCTCGATTTTTGGCTAGACGATAGCACCAGAACACACCAAGGACTTACCAGTCTTGAGTCGTGGAGTCTATCCGGTGCTGTATCAACGCCTTGCCTGCTTTTTGAGATTCATTAGACTGGACTGGCTCCTGTGATCCTCTTCTGAGTTTCAAGTCAGATCAGACCTCCATACTCAGCTCCCAGGCAATGGTCATTTAGTTGGAGCTCTTTTCAGGGACTTTTCATCAGCAGAGCTGAAGTTTTACCAGACCGACTGTCGCTATATCCATCCGGGCCGCCCATCGGAATAAATCGCAGTGGAGATGGCCAGTAATATCATAGGGAACAGAAATAGCACACCCGAGGCTTCCAAGTCCTCCTTGCGATCTGTTCAGAATAGAGCAGTCGGTGCTCCCAGCAATCTACGTTCATCTGCCGATATGTCTTCATTCACGTCTCCTCTATCTGCTCGCAACATACGACCAGCCTCCGAAGTCCTTTACAATCAGCAACCTCAACAGAATGCGCAGGACGATTCTGGCAAGCTCGGAGAACAATGGCTTCAGGACATAGAACAATACGAGATTATGCTAGAAGAGATGGCTGCTGCAACACTGGATTCGGAGTTCAAGGACGAGTTAAATGCGATCGAGCAGTGGTTCCATGTGCTTAGCGAAGCCGAAAGGACTGCTGCCACGTATGCGCTCATTCAGCAGACGACACAGATGCAGCAGAGATTCTTTGCCCAGGTACTGAACCAGATGTCCAAGAACCACCCTATTTCTGGAGTGCTGTCCCCCGCGAACTTTGGAGAGAAAGGTTGGTCGTGGTGGTCCCTCGAGAGAGACACGGTGTACTGACGCATGTTGCAGATCCCATGTCAAGCCGGATGAGCGATGCCATGGCCAAATTGAACATAGAGAACTCTCGAAACTCGGTCTCAAGAGCTCCCGTCTCGCCCGCAGGCGGAAAGAGAAATTCGCAGGTCGATCCGTCTGCTATCAGTGCCATGTTTCCTGATGCAGCAGCTGCCATCGCTCAACAGAAAGCCGAGTACACCCAACAGACGGGCCATGCCATCCCTCATCGGAACAGCCAGGCTATTGGGGATCGTTTGTCAGTCCCTGGACCTGGCGTCTCCACCGCAAGAGAGTCCAAGTCTGAGAGCATGAGCCAAAACTGGAGGCAGCCTGAGAGCCAACAGGGCAGCAACGGGCCCAAGTCTTCCGATCGGTCTGCTCCTCCCCCAATGGGCCAGTTCTCTCAGCCACCGCCCTCGGCTGGTTTGCGGTCTTCCCGACCTTTTGGTTCTCAATCTGGAAACATTCAAAGCACAACCCTGGAGGCACCTGAACAGCCAAATATTCCCATTCTATCTCCGTATAACCTCGGCAACCAAAGCTGGGCTTCGATGTCCAACACCCCTATGGTGCCCAATTTCAACCTTCAGCAATCTGCTGCGCAGAGTGATATGATTGCAAATGCCACCGCGATGAAGCTGGCTGCTCTGTCTACCGTCAACAACAGGATAGCGCTTGACGACGTGAAGAAGTACCGAAGATCACGGTCTAATGAACCAAAGCTCTCTCCCGGTCACCCGCCAGTCTCACCAGGTCTGCAGTCTACTGGAATTCCGGGCATTAACACCATCATGGTTAACGACCAAGGCCAAGTACTAAACGCGCAGCAAATTGCGGCTATCCAAGCACAACAGATTGCCGCTGCACAAGGCCGAAGATCACGGCCTAATTCCCCGGGGTTCCCTATGCAGCAAGCAGGTGCGGGACAATTCTCGTCTCCTCAGCAGAATGGCTATTTGGCAGCCATGGAGGGCAACCCAATGATGCTCAATGCCGGTATGGGTGGGCTCATGCCAGGGATGGGTCAATTTGGAGGTGAAGGATACCTATCTGACCATTCCGAGATCCAGCGGGGTCGTTCTCCTCGAGGACGACGTGGCAGCTCGAAACCACCTGAGGATCCCACTGATCCCAAGCTACTCGGAGACATTCCGTCATGGCTTCGGTCGCTGCGACTACACAAGTATACCGACAATCTGAAGGACCTGAAATGGGACGAATTGGTCCAGCTCGATGACAAGGGGCTTGAGGCGCGCGGTGTGAATGCGTTGGGTGCACGAAACAAGATGCTCAAGGTATGACTTTGCTCCATCATCTTTGTGACCAGTACTGACAATTTCTCTAGGTCTTCGAGCAAGTTCGAGCCGCCAAGGAAGATGGCAAGCTTTAGATCAGCCAACACTCAAACCATGTTCGCTCAAAACGTACCTTCGGCCTACCCACAATAAGCGAGAAAGTTGCAGGCAACACGACTGTCGATGTTGAAAATGATAAATCTTACTGGATTTGGACTCGAAATGGAGGAGTGAAGAAGGTGCTGCGCACCAGGTCTTCCCAGAATGAGAGCACGAGTAATGCCTAATACTGTTCGTCGCGGAGAGCATTCACAGCGTCGTTGATGAGCGTTCCAGACCTGCAAAATTTGTCTCGTGAAGATGACTTCCAGATATTGCTATGAAATGAGAATCAATCGCTCGCCTCTCAAAGCACTTTTTGGTCCTTGATTGGCTAGTTCTGAGCTACTTTGCCTGCGGCTAGAAGATGCCTGACTGCCTTGAACCGTCTCCCGAAACTCAATCTGACCTGCATGCATGCCGCGAGTGGAGATGAATAATTCGAGACGGAAACTCGAATCTGGCCTGAATTGTCGGCGAACAAAGGTCTCCTGCAACAGCGTTGACCACTGTCGACAGCTGCATAGCCACCACATTTGAACCAATGCCGCCAGTCAGGTAACTTTGAATTATCTGCAGCGCAGTGCTGCTACCTAAACATTCGATTCCTAGCCTCTCCTTCACACTCTCACCATGAATGGCACATTCTCCAAACACGGTCTCGATGAGTCCGCCTTTGGCGAATCTACCGCCACCTCCACCCTCCGTACCTTCGATGCCTTTCCCAAAACCAAACCGACTTACACCTCCGCAACCGAGCGCGGCGGCAAATGGACTCTCGCAATCATAATCCTCTGCACCCTTCTCACCTTCTCCGAACTCCGCACTTGGTGGGCTGGGACCGAAACCCACCATTTCTCTGTCGAGCGGGGCGTGGGCCATGAGTTGCAGCTGAATCTGGACATGGTGGTTGCCATGAAATGCAGTGATATCCACGTCAACGTCCAGGATGCGGCTATGGATCGGATACTGGCAGGGGATCTGTTGACGAAGGAAGACACAAACTACAAAGCCTGGATGGACCGTGCAAGTAGTTCGAAGGGGCACTACACAACAAACAATCAGGGCAAGAAGTTCGACGAGTTCAGCATCAAGAAGACCGACCTTCGGAGACAGAAGGCGCAGGAAGAAGACTCCCATGTCCACCACGCACTCTCGCACATGCGCGAGTCCCGCTCCAAAAAGAAATTCGCGAAAGCGCCAAGACTAAAGAGGGGCGAGCAAATCGATGCGTGTCGCATCTATGGGAGTCTGGAGGGAAATAAAGTCCAGGGCGACTTTCACATCACCGCCCGCGGACACGGGTACCTCGAGCCGGGCGGGCAGAAGCACTTGGATCACAGCACGTTCAATTTCAGCCACCACATCAACGAGCTCAGCTTCGGACCGCATTACCCCAATCTGCTGAATCCGCTGGACAAGACGAGTCACAGCACGGACAAAAATTTCTACAAGTTTCAGTACTACCTCAGTATCGTGCCGACCATCTACACGAAACGACGTGTGAGCACCAAATCTGGCGCGTTGGATCCAGCGGCGATCCCCCAGCCCGCGACGCTGGACATGACGCCGCAGGATCTGGAGAAGGCCTTGAAGACGGGAGAGCTCCCGGAGCACGTCAGAAATCCCAATATGAGTAAGGACTCGAAGTCCATCTTCACGAATCAGTACGCGGCGCAGAGTCAGAGTAGGGAGGTGTCGCCGCATGTCATTCCGGGCGTGTTCTTCAAGTACGATATTGAGCCTATCTTGCTCATTGTAAGTGCGCAGAGAAGTGGCTTCTGGGCGCTTGTTGTCAGATTGGTCAACGTCATTTCAGGTATAGTGGTTGGAGGTGGCTGGGTGTTCCAGCTTACTGAATGGGGAAGTGAAATGGTCAAGAAGAGACGGAGGGGCATGAGCGAGGGCGTGCTGCATGGGAGGATGCAGAGTGGTGATTACAAGGATGAGAAGTTTGGTTGAGCGAAGAGGAAAGGGGATGGTGGCAGGATATGGGAACATGTACGAGGCCATGTAGCTACTGAATAGAATTACTTGCTTGCACTTGTGCATCTGTCTCCTTCTAGCTGGGCACTTCCACCGTGCGGAGATTCTTCACTTTGAAAAGCTTGCTCGTAAATATAGGGGTACTGCAAGAAGAGCCTCAAGCCTAGAATACGTAGCTAGGTGTCTTTCGAATTTGCTCCAAGTCTCGAGACGAAGGGCTCGGCACCAGATTCCCCGTCACGGCAAGCAGCCGACTATGATGAACGTCTCTTGGCACGCCAGTTTTATCATAAAGTCATTGTACGACGCTTCCCACCCTGCCTGAATACGACCATTGCCATGGATCTACCCAGAGGCAGTGTTGGCAAATATGACTCTTCTCCACGAGCTTCGTTGATATCCTGAAATATCTTCCGGTGGAGATCTGCGAAAATCTCTCTGCATGCTGCGTTAGGCAGATGGTGGCACAACATGCTGATAATGGTGCTAGCGGCATTTACGTGGACCACTCTGTCTGGGATACCGTCAATTGTGCTCTCTTCCGTTGATTGCTGTGCTAGGAAAATGCTCATACCGGCAAGGATGCGCATCACGAAGAATGTGACCACCAACGTAGTGGCGTCCATGGGTGTTGAACAGGCCAACCACTCTTGAAAGAGTCGTAGTAATTGCCCGTAAAATGACAAGAATGCGGTCCTGTCCTCCGATGAGATCGTCTTGACTTCGTTAGCTAGAATTCTAACACCAAGAGTCAAAGCGTGACATGCCAGGACTGCCTCAGCGGCCAAATTTGATTCCTCCGTTACATCATGCCTACCATACGAGCCACACTCCCAAAGCAGTTCCACGAGTCGAACACCAATCTCGCTTCGAGTAGTATAGCTCGCATCTGGGATAACTAGGCCCACAGAGCAGAGGCCTTCATAAAGTCTTAAGGTCGGACACCACTCTCTAGAATCTTCCAGCAACCAGAGGTCAGGCCTATCGCACGGGTGGATCCATTTGTTAGTTGCACGAGAACGATCTCGAGAGACTGCACGGCCGAAGCTGACAACCTTCAGGCTCAGTGTTTCGTCTCCGCAACGATATTTGCGTCTGCAGAGTCCCCATTCGTTCATCTTCCTCCATAGCTGTATCGGTCTGGCTCATGTCAATCGCCGTCACACCTGTGATCACAAGCATTATACTCACGTGCACGAGAAATTCTTCTCGCCTAGCTCTAATCGAATTTGTCTCCCTGTCAATCCGGCTTGAAACATCCGCTCAATGCAATCTCTGAACACTCTCCATTTTGCATCAGTAATTGGATCTGCCTTCCGTTTCCTCCGGGGTTTAGCTGGGTTGCAATGTATGACACGAAGTTTCACCATGGCTCCGTCATGTATAGGACAGATGTGCAGAGGACAACATCTGGTTGAGATCCATAGTAGTAGCAGACAGACTTTGTACCAAACCGGCGAGCTTTTTGGAGCGCTGCTCATCCAAAACATTATCCAATGCCTTCGGAACGAGGGAAGCGCGATTGCCTGAACCTTAAGAATCACATTGCCTGATCTGGACTAGCTTGCAGAGTCGCTCCAACTGCCAGCATGCTCTGAGTGGACGACGATGCGTTTCGACCATGCCCACAGGTCTTGGCCGGCGCAGCTGCTCCGATGACCTACGCGGAGAGCTAAGGGTATCAGTGAGTAAAATCCGCTGAGTGGTGGCAGAACTCCTCGGCCCGTACCTCAGATGGGAAATGTAACTGTTTTGCGACTCAAGCTAGTAATTTTCTTGTTCATGAAAGGGTAAGCACTTTCGGGTCGAAGGCAGGTCCCAACCGTCAAAGCAGAAGGCTGAGAAAGCACGCAAGTGAGGCAGATTTGCGCGTTTAGGCAATGTGTTGGCACATCAATGCTGTGAACACGTCGACTGAGTGATAATCAAATTTGGGCAGTGCCTTTCTTCGAACAGGAATTCAGATAGTTTTTATCCGAGCCTCAACTCTTTAGGCATACACGGGCGTCCCCTCTTTCTCCTTCTTGATCCTCAACCCATCTTCCGCAAAACTCTCACTAGAGCTTACCGTTGGCGTGCCTGGCCGACTCCGTCTCTTCTTCTCCTTCTTTGGCTTCTCGATCTCACCTGGTTCATCCGTCATAGTCAAGGGACTCAACAGCCTGTCTTCTCTTCGAACACTTCCCGCACCACTTCTCAGAACCCGTCTTGCGCTGCCAGTGCTAGACACACTGCTTCCTCTACGCACACGCTCCTTTTTGCCATCAGCGGGCAGAATCTCGAGAGTCCCATCAAGCATGTAGTGGGGCGTACTTGATCTGCTTGACTGCCGTGAATGCGTACTTGAGTCTCTCAGCAAGCTGCGCCTCTTGGCGGTCGCATCTTTCTCAGAAGCTGTTGTAGAAAGATTACTGTGCCTCCTCGAATCGTTTCTGTGGTGCCCATGTCCATGCGGGTGTTTCTCGAGATCGCCGTGCTTCTGATTCTTTCTGTGACTGGCATGTGGTATGAGTCTCCATGCACCGGTCCACCATTTCCAGCCGCCAGCTTCCTTTGCCTTGTTGCGCTTATGGATTGCTACTTTTCGACGAAGGCCGGAGCGACGGTCGTTCTCGCGATCCCAGTACTCGCTGCGGTATGTCTCCCAATTCTCACGGAATTCGGAGCTGAAATTCTTGGGCAAGAGGAGTAGCAACAAATGGTCACCGCTTGGGCTCAGATCTTCCTCAACAATCATACCAGACGTCTTCCCAAGCTCAATCTCAGACGGTGTGGGTGGTGTCTCCACAAGATGCCAATCCCCGGATCCGTCAGCAAGCCCACCGAACGGCGCGAGAGCCTTCACGTAGCTGATTGTCTCCTTCCACAATCCCCTCTTCACAATGACCACCCGCAGATTGAATCCTCGAAGGCCGCGATTTGTAACACTCAGCCACTTCCTCGGCCATCTTACACCGGCCTCCCACTGGCCCGTGGCTTTGATCAGAAATGCTGTGATGACGCCTGCGATGAAGCCCAACCTTATCAACGCCTCAACGACCCAGTAAGGCGATCCACCGAGTTTTCCCGATCCGTCTTCGCGAGGGCGGAGGAAGAGGAAGTAGGCGAATGTGAGGTTCCAGGCTAGAAGGACGGTCAGGAAGAATGTGTTTAGGCGGCGGCGAGCGAGGAGGGACAGGTATTGCTGGCGGAGGGATGATTCGAGGATGAGGAGGTTAAGGTAGATCTGTGGAGGAGAGCTGGGGAGGTTGTCTGTGTGGGAGGTCTGGACGATGGTTGGGGTCGGTCTTTGGTATGGTGATGGTTGTGGTCGTGATGGAGCGTCGGCTTCTTGTTTGATCGCGGGCTCGGGTTGAGAGATGAGTGCATCTACTGTCTCGGCAGAGGCTTGGGCAAGGGGCGGGAGAGGTGCTGGCTCGGGGACCTTGGTGCCGGGTGGTGGTGCGCCTTTGACGATTTGGTTGAGGGACGTCTCGGTCGCCATGGTCGGGAATAAGACTTGGATGATGCTGGGACTTCAGAGGACTGGCTACTGTATCATTCCACGCTGAAGCCACACGGATACCACAACCTTGAAGACTTTGGGGTGTTGTTGTGGGATTGCAGTGTAACCCCTGCACAGCACACTTCCCGAGCAGATACTGTAGTTGTCAAGCACTTTCTAGCATCACTGACATCAACGCATGTGAATAAACAGAGTTCTAAGCGAGGTAGATCAGCTGCGGCTCCAGCCACAAACACGTGGAGATATCGGCTCTCGGTTTCAACTGCACAGGTGGAGAGCGCCCGGGTCTCAGGCAAGCATTCATCTATTTTGGTGGAGAAAGACTTACCTTCTCATGAGTGAGCTGTCGAGCTCACAGGACCGTTCGAGTACTTGGACAAGAACTTTAGCCGTTGCCACGACCGTGGGAAATCTTCCTCCCGTTGCAATTACGATGGCCAGTGAGTTCGGCAGTAGCCAAGGAAAGGGCCCCGCTCAATGGCTCCAGCTTGTGCCTTGATTCTGATCGCGTCTGAAGGCGTCGCCCGAGAGCTCTCGACGGCTGCAAAACTTCGAGGGGCAGCTTTGTGTAGACCGACTTTTTACTGTACTGCACTTCTTATCAATCATCCTTACCAGTCCTGCAACCACCACCGCCACCATGGTCAAATGGGGTCAGCTCTTCAGCAACGGCAATGAGCGCAATCGACACCGCTGGACGGAAGAAGCTCGACGGCTTCTTCCAGCTCACACCTCTGATCTCCCTCCGTCTGCACTTCCTGCCAAAGAAGTGACTAGAGTCGCCCTCAGACTCAAGTACCAGATCGAGCAAGTCATTCCCATCGAGCTCGAAGAGGCCAAGGTCACCAAAGCCAACAGCGCCGTCATCACTCCAAAGGTGGTTATGACCGCCAAGGAAGCCGGCGGTGAAGAGTACAAAGCATGTGTCGTGTACTGCCTCCTCGTCTGCAAGAGATGGTTCAAGAAACAGGCTCTTATCGAGCTTTGGGACAGCACCCTCTACGATGTTAGAGCTGTGGCTTGCGAGATCATCGCTAAGCGCATCATCGAGGCCGAAGAAGACCAGGATTACCTTCTGCGGAAAGTCCTCCTCGAGCGGTACTCTGTCTTGAAGGACGGAGAAGAAACAGAACCTACCAATGTTGTCGAAAGGGCTGTCGACATGCACGCCCTGACCGTCATCGGTTCTGCTGGCTACCAGAAAGCGGTCAAATACCTTTGGCACGGCTGGATAGTTCAAGATGACAAAGATGCTGGTCGCTTTATCGAGTACAAGAACCGAGACAACCCCGACTACTCGACCCATTTCGATGCCGACCGCATGCGCACGCCCCTCTATCAGAACGCCCTCCAGATCTTCTTCTCCATCCTCTATTTGGTCCTCTACAGTGTGTGCGTCAACACCATCAACGAAGACGGCGATATCGACCTTGTTGAAGGCATCGTCTACCTCATGACCGTAGGCTTCATCGCCGATGAGATCTCCAAATTTTGGAAAGTCGGTCGCTACTACTTTGCTTTCTGGAATGCCTTCAACGGCGTTCTTTATGCTCTCTTGACCACCTCCTTCATCATTCGTATGGTCGCTCTGGGCCATCGTGACAGCTCCGAAGGTCACAACCTGCAACGCAGCGAGCTCAACAAGCTGGGCTACCACTTCTTCGCTTTCTCCGCCCCCATGTTCTGGATCCGGCTGCTGCTCTTTTTCGATACCTTTCGCTTCTTCGGCGCAATGCTGGTCGTCCTCAAAGTCATGATGCGCGAGTCTCTAATGTTCTTTGCCTTGCTTATCTTTGTCTGCGTTGGCTTCCTCCAAGCTTTCATTGGTCTCAATCAGACAGAGGGGAATGATGAAATTTCCAGCTTCATCTTCGAGTCCATGGTCAAAGCGATCCTCACCTCTCCCGAGTTCGAAGGCTTTGACGACTACGCTCATCCCTTCGGCTTGATCCTATACTACATCTTCAGCTTCGTAATAATGGTGATTCTGCTCAACATCCTCATCGCGCTCTACAACAGTGCCTACGAAGATATCACCGACAACGCGATCGACGAGTACATGGCCATCTTCGCCCAGAAGACGATGCGCTTTGTCCGAGCACCAGATGAGAACGTCTTTATTGCGCCGCTGAATTTGATCGAGATATTCTTCCTCATTTTGCCCTTTGAGTGGTGGATGTCAGATCATCATTACGAACGTCTCAATCACTACGTCATGACGGCCATCTACAGTCCACTGCTCTTGATCACAGCAGCCTACGAAGTGGTCGAAGCCAAGCGTGTCCGTTCTAATCGCAAGCGAGGTGAGGAGGACGACGACACAGTCGAGGAATGGGAGCAGATGGACGGTGAAGTGGACTTCGAGTCAGACGGATGGACCAAGACGGTCGAACGTACGAAACCAAATGTCGAGGTTGATGGCGATATCATTGAGATAAGGAAGTTGCAGCAGGAGATCAGGGATCTGAGGCAGATGGTTGAGAGGATTGCGAGCGTTGAGCCAGAGACTCATGCATCTGGTTAGGGGCCTGCAGCTTCGGTGGGCAAGGCCAGTGGCGATGAGAGGAATGTTAACTCAATCGAGGAGTGGGCTGGTGTAGTCGAAAGTGCGGGAAGAAGTGGTTTTCTGTCCTATGTCCCGGGGTTTGGAAGGGCGATGAGTCCACCACCGGAGTCTCCTCGCCGTCTCCGCGGGAATGATGGTTCGGTGAGATAGATTTCGCTTTTTCCCAGCTGTGATATGCTCAAATTGGTATCTTTACGAGTATTGGTCTACTCACAATTAGCATGGCGTTGGTAGGATCACTACCGCTATAAGTGATGAACCCTATATTCTCTGGAGATTTGGACAGCACCGGTGTGTTAGACAAGCCCTCCTGATTACCAAAATATTGCTATTTTATTGCATCGACGTCTCCGACCAATCGCAATCAACGGGCACCGCGTCCTCGGTTGCTGCCGTGACCTAACCCGAGAAGTCAAATAGGTCGATGTCAGGCTGTAGGCCGCTCCACTGGACCTTGAGGCAAATTCGACAAGCTGGATGTGGCTTCTAGAGCGGGCGGAGTAGCAGAGACCACAAGGCGCCAGAACGTCTGCACTTGCTTGCTCTTGGTCTTGGTCAGATGGGAGTGTGACGCTGGCCAACTTTCTCTTCCAACGAACCTTGCTCGATCTTGAACGACTTGTTGCTCGGTTCCGACCTCACGAGCGTCATCATCAATTTTGGACGTGCTCAGACATTAGCTGTGGTCTTTTCGATACGGCAATACACGTCAGCATGTCGCTCGGTGGGAAACGATGCGTCGCCAGAGAGTTTCTGAAGACCGCTTCGTGGATCTGGACGAGGCTGATATCTGTGCAGTGGCAAGTAGCATTCTATACATGGCCGTTTCTGATGTTTCACCATGCAATGGCATTGTAATCTGGAATCCAAGATTCTACGTAGTGCAGAACGATGACTGATCGGCAGCTGGACGGCACGAAAACCATTGACTCGCCCGCTGCAAACAAGTGTTGTTGTTCTACCTAAACCAATCCTGCTATGGAAAGCCTATGCAATGGTGGGTATCTCTTCCAAAGTAAGCGCATGGTAATATCATTTCTTGCATCCATCCTGACCATTCCAATCTTACTGGTCATTGCGTCTGCTGTATCATAGCCAGTGCTGAAACCGAGCTCTTGGGCTCTTTCGTCTGAGCTCGATGCTGAGCTTCAGTAGATGCTGCAATCTGTTGTCTATTCCTGGGAAACCCGTGCCGTGCAATTCGTGCATATCTTTGTCGCGTTCTCCCTCGTATGTATCGTTTACGCCGCCCATTCAGAGGGCATTCGCTAGTGAAACTTGTTGTCTTCGTGCTCGTGCCCGTCCTCGACCCGGGCCTGCTCGTTTACTCGCTCACTCCTCGATAACCTCCAAACTAAAATCGGCCCTCCTCTCCGCTCCACAGACGCTCCATCGTTTCCTCTCCTTGTTACTCCTCAAACCGCTCCCTCTTCCTTCAAGCGAACTCCGTCGCCTCCCGTCACCGGCCTCACTTGCACTGTCGCCCATTTCAGCACGATATCTCGCGTCTTCTTCGGCAGCCAAACGGGCCGCTTCCTCCGCATCAGGCGTGTCTTCGATCGTCTCCAGCGAGGATATCGAGGGTGATCTCGATCTCAAAGAGCTTGGCGTACTAGGCATGCTGCTCGCGGATCCGAAGCTGAAGCTGCCGCTGGTAGGATAAGGCTCATTGGGGTAGTATCGTGGTTGAGGAGAATGAGTGCCTGTGCCTTGTGTGTGAGGGCTGACTGCGCGAGTATCCGACCGTGGGTTCGTCAGAGTGGGCGCACTTGCGCTAGGATGAAGCGGGCTTGTTGGCCGCCGCCGTGCCCGGGGAAAGGTGTTGTAGTACGTTGGAATTGGAGAAGTCTGACCGAACTCCTCTGTGAAGTGCTCGGACAAATCGAGTTCTGCGTGTTCTGGAATGTTAGGCTCTATTGAGAGGCTGCCGCGAGAGAATGGGTAGGATTCTTCCATTGCGCTTCGCAGAGGACTGCGCCTTCGACCGGCGCTCAGTGGAGATGCGGGACGGCGGGGTACGGTGTTTTGGTGGTATTGGCCTGGAGTGATGAATCTTCCGCTGGAATCTACTCCTGGCGACGAGTGTGCTCGTTGCATCAAAGGCACTGTTAGGCCGATCGCCGTATGCGGTCTTGTCACAGGTATTGAGGATGATTGATTTCTCGATCTGACAGGTAACTGGTGTATGACGGGTCTTACTGTTATATTGGAATCGCTGCTGGGTCGCATAGGCCGGGCGGGTCTTCGAGGAGGGGTGTCAGAGTCATAGTCTACGTCGAAGGGCGGCGACGGAGGTAGCTGGACATCTTTTGGTGACAGCTGAGGCTTCTCCGTGCCTGGTGCAGGCGTAGAGGTGGGCGAGGGGCTTGCGGACTTTTCGGACGAAGTCGTCGAGGGTGCGAATTGATATGTAAGCTTGTTTGTAATGCCTTCATTGTGACTTTCCATATCTGGCTGCCTGAGGTGATCAAATCGAAGGTCGACTATCGGCAAGGACGTGTGAACATGTAAAGGTACTTCTGTGAGGGATTATTGCAAATGGCAGGGCGTGTGGTCGAGCCTGGTTGCAACTGGACGCGGTGGTCGGGCAGGTGCAGCATGCACTGCGGACGGAGTTGCCTCTGGCATGTGCTCCTCCTTTTCTGACAGCAAACACCCAGCACAGATCAGTCAAAACAGTCCGTGCCTCATTCTAGAGTCATCAATGTGGCCAAGGAAGACAGCGACGCTGTAGGCAACGATAGTTGTTTGTAACAGCTCAGGCTGTTTGGGGCTAAGTCCGATGTGTCCCTGGTCTTTGTTCGTTGCAGTGCTTCAGGCATCCCTTGTAATGCAAAGGGGGAAGATCTTTTCCTCCTTCGGCCCAGCGACTTGGGAGCTTTTCGGCCGCCGCTCTGCATGGCACGCCGAGACCCTGATCTGCGTGAGCCGCCTTAGGCCAGGGAGTGACCGAGCTCGCTTCGGAGCTTGTCATAGGCCTGTCGGTCTTTCTTGAAAACCAAGTTCTGCCCTAAAATTGCCCCTGCGCATTCTTATTTGTGCTTACCTTCCCAGCCTCTCTCGCGGTTACGCAAAATGACTTCATCAAAGTTGATCAGCAGATATCACCTGCAGCCTGACCTGGCATCCATCACGTCGCATCGGTTTAATTTTGCCTCAACTTTTGCCTGATTGAGCTGTTGAAACGAATGCGGTCAACATGAGCGACCCCATCTCAGTTGTACTTCAGACGTGTCTCGCTATGCGCCGAATTGCCATAGGATCACACGTCGAGACCTCGTGAACCTGAGATCTCACCGCAAACCGATTCACCAATGCTAACCGCCCCCTCCAAAGTTCACCTGCGTGGATCACCACGTTTGACTTGATACAACTTGGGCGAGCTCCGAACATATCACTTTTCTAGCTCTGTTTCTAACTCTCAGCTTGAGCCTACCAAAATGAGCATGCGGTGCTCTATTGATGTTCGGACTATTTTGCTCCAGCCGTCTAGGAGAGTCTCCGGGTAGGACATATGCAATCTCGAGGACGAAGAGAGTTCGGAGAGTAGGTGCATATGCAGTTTTCCGAAATTGAGAGACTTCCTCGACCGAGATTTGTCGACAACGACGGAATTCACAGATGGCACGTTACACCGTTGTGAGCATTTCAACATTGTTTGCATGAGCCATATCTAACGAATTGTCACTCCTGGAAAGGAGGTCGACTTGTTGCTGACAAAAGAAGTTCCTGTGTGGCGAGACAAACTGAATACGTCGACTCTATCTGCCACAATCCAGCAACCTCTCTCGCACTTGATTGCTCCCAGTTTGACGTGTCGGGATGGGGCAGATCAAGTTTGAACCCAACTTTTCTGTGAATTGAGGCAGTCAGTTCGCCCTAAGTCGATCAGGCTAGTGAAATGAATATTTGGTGCAAATGGCTGCATCTGTCAAGCTTGAAACGAGCTAACCTTCTGGCACTTAAAGGCTACTGACGGCGAGGAACTCGCTGGGCATTTATAGCGTTTAGTCACGTTCCTAGCTATATAGCATTCGTTTACTTCACGAAACCGGCCGCATACACTTGTTTCGCACTCGTCCTCCGCAAAAAAATGGATTCAGGCATTGATAATTTCAAGACAGACTTCCATGATTGCATCCAGTTTGATTCAATAGTGGTCAGGTGCCTTTGGCACGTGTCCAGCGATCATGATATGACACTCCAGCACATACGAACAAGGACTGTGGCACACGGAGAGTCACAGATTGAAAAACTTCCCTCTTGTGACGCCTCGTTGCGAGGTTGGCTTTCGATTGACAGTGCGAGGTCAGACAACAATTTTGACCGCGGCATGGGTTTGAAGAAACTGGTGAATAGAGTGGGCACCGATTCTGAGGCGAGTGTACCAGTTGTGTCGTGGGGTGACGTAGCTAGGGTGGTGACGAGTTTGCAAGCAACCAAGGACAATCTGGTATCATCGGATGTAGACGATGTGCTTTCTTTTGGGCTTACGGGGTGAGCTGGGGATCAACGGTCTTGCAGAGAACTATGATATACTGTCTATTCCTGGAACCACGATATCGAACACCTTTCGTCTATGGGAACGTGATCTATTTTTTCCGATTGACTATGTATTTATGACTCTGATCTCTCCCCAAGTCGTCAAGCAAGACTACAGCGAAAAGCTGAGCACGTCTCTCAAGCTAGATACAGCGTATCCAGATAGGCAACCACCATCCTCTCCACCACACTCTTATCCGGCAAGCTGCCAGCTACGCCGTACAACTGCGCCTGTCGCCCCTTCTTCCTCGCCTCAATCACTCCCCCACTCTTCGCCTGCTCTGCCACTCTCTCCTTCTCGCTCCTGACCACCGCGACGAGATCCTCAATCAGCGCATCCACGGCCCCGTCCTTCGTCATCGGCATCGTCACCGCAACATGTAAACCCGGCGGATCCTGCACGCTGTTCAGATGCCACCCTTTCGCACTCATCGCATCCGCAATATCGTAGATGTCAATTGCCTTATCCACACTCTCAAACGCAATCACACTCACAGGTGGATCACCCATTACCGCAAGCGTCTCCTTCAACACCGGATGCTCTCGAATCGCGTTCTGGATCGTAATCCTCGTACCCACAATCTTATGCGTGGCGTCAACGTATCCCTTCTCCCCCACAGCCATCATACTTGCCCATGCGCCTGCGATGAGTGCTCCGGGCCTGCTCCCTGCGATCGACGGACTCCCGTATATCCCGCCACTCCACCCAGGACTAAGAAAGTACTGATATTGCCTGAGGCTCTTATTACGGTATAGTATGCAGCTGTTCCCTTTTGGTGCGAAACCATATTTATGGGTATCGACGCTGATGCTCGTTACGCCCGGGAGTGTGAAATCGAAGCCGCCCTGCTCGGCGTAAGGCGACGGGAACCCGGCTTTGGCGAGACAAGGCATGAGGAAGGAGCCGAGGCAGCAGTCGACATGGAGCGGAAGGTTATGTTGGAGGGCGAGGCGGGAGAGAGCGGGGATATCGTCGACGTTGCCGTGAGGGTAGTTCGGTGCGCTACCGACAAGGAGGATGGTGTTTGGGTTTATCAAGCGGCGCACGCGGGTGATTGGGACTGTGTAGGTGGGGCCGGGGCAAGAAACAATATGGACCTTGATGCCAAAGTACTGCCCTGCTTTGTGGAAAGCGGCGTGGGCGGTGGATGGGATGATCATTTCCGGGGAGCTTACACGACGTTCGGCACGGGCTTTACTGCGAGCACTGAGACAGGCCATGAGGATAGATTCTGTGCCGCCCGACGTTGTTGCACCTGCGGCGTGTGAAGGGGCATTGAACATGCTGAGGACCATTGCGACAATTTCCGCTTCCATTTTGCGGACGGCGGGGAAGACGTCGGCATGGATAGGGTTACTGACAGAGAAGAGTTTCATTGCTTCAGCTTGGATGGCGAGGAGGTCATTGCCGCCGTGATAGACCGCGCCGCTGACTTTGCCTTCTTCCCAGCGGGTCCGTTTCATGCTTGCGAGTTGCGAGAGTTCCGTGTTGAGCTGTTCTCGTGTCCATGGCTCCTTGGGAAGGTTGCGGTAGCGGTTTGTGTCGGGTCCGAAGCCTGTGAGTTTGTCTTCCAGCTCTTTTGTAGCGATTTCGATTTGCTTGTCGACTTTGGAGCGAACGCCGGGGAGGGAGAGGAACATGCGGTACAGTCGTGTGGAGAGGGCATTGTAGAAGATTGCAAGGGATCCCACAACGCCGTAGCCGCGGAGGAAGTAGAATGAGTTTCGAACTATGCGGAGGATGAAGAGGACGAGGACGATTTGTCGTATTCTGCGGGAAACAGTCAGCATATGCTTGTGCGCAGCGTCGCCGGAAAGTCGTGCATGTTAAGATTACGAGATATTCTCTGCCATCGCGGTATTGACCGTGCTTTTTGCAGCTTGCTTTGCAGGCTGATGGGTAAGGCAGAAGAACCCATTGCGGAAATCGTTCATGTATGGCTAAAGATCACGAAGACATGATGGACAGTAGGTGAGTGCTTACTGTATATTCACATGCAAGATTTGAAAGTCTCACTCAGGTTGCGCTTGACGCATGGCAAGCCTCGTAAGCATTTCAAGGCCGACGTAATTATGTAGCAGCCACTCAGTAAGTTTTCGGGGGACCAAACCTGATTGGCTTGTCACACCAAAGCAATGCGAAGGGGGCATAGTCCAGCTGCATTTCGATATTCGTGGATCTATATAACTATTCAGCGGGCACTCGGGTCCCTGCCACTCAGTCCTATTAATTTCACTTGTGCCGACCTACAATGGATTTTGGAGTATGGTCGCAGCCCCGCTTCGCAAACAGATCGTTTGGTCCTTTTTGCATGGCGCCGATCAGCGCCAGCAACTCTTCGACCTCTTCCATCGCCGTTTATCATGTCTTGCTGGGTATTCTTACATGTGTAGTGCATCTGGCGGTAATTTTGGCGTAGCCAAGTCCGAGACTGTAGTTGTCAAGCGACCGAGACACCAAGAAGATGTCCGGCGTGCTTGCTTCGACGAGTCCGCGTTCACATCTTGGAATGAGATTTATACGACCTTGGACATCAATCTTGAACAGAGACAACGCTGATCCGTGTACAGCTTCGACTTCGGTCAGCGTGAGAAACTTCAGTGTTGGTGGGAAGGAATTGTTCCGTTTGAGGTTAAAGGAATCTCTGTTATCGTTGGATGGATCAGATAAATGGCCCTTCAATGACCACACGTGATCATCCTCGTAGCTGGTGAGATAGCTAAACCTTCCGGAATCGATCTTGCTTGACAAGTCATTGCTACCAGCAGCGCGTTTCTCTGCTCGTATTGCGCAGGCTGAGGTCGACCAGTGCCGCCTGGCGCCGCATTCGACGCCTATTGCGTCTAATTAAGGCAATAAGAGTGGTCCGATGATTTCATGAAACATCTCTGGGAAAGTTGTGGACCTTCCGAAGCTGTTTCTTGGAGTGAGTGGTATTGCTGTTGGTGTTGGTTGGTGATCACATCCTGTTGATGTACAACAAAACTGGATTGGAGCGGTCAATCTGCGAGTAGGTTTTAAGAAGTACTGGGTTCGACGGATGAGCCATCCAAGGCGCCTTCCTGAGATGTCCGTTAATTATGTTGGCCCTCCCCTCGCAAACCCTGTTATGAATCCGCCACGGCTTGGTCGACTCGATTGGGTGCCAACTGATTAATGTCGTGTTGATGGAGCTCAACGAACAATGGCACAAAAATATGCAAGGCTATCGAAAAGCAATTCCTTCTTTTCATTTGAGGCCTTCTTGTTGAGTTTCTGTGCGAAGCAGTTTCTCAAGCGACCGTAGACTGAAACACTCCAGCCCTACGTTTGTCGTCCAGCATGGCCAACCCCACCTACTGCCGCTCGGTCTCTTCATTGACTTGCCCATTCCCGCCGAGTCGGCAATCATTTTTGTTCCTTTCCATCGTAAACTGTACGAGGATGATATAGAAACCTCTAGGAGCAGAGTGGCGCATGTGAAAAATTTGAGTATGGTGGGGAGGATGACCTCGCCAATGATTCGAAGCCCAGATTCCGGCAGAGATGTAGCAAGCATTGGGCATCATTTGAAAATATTAGCGGCTGCGTGGGATTGAGGAAATGAGTCCAACCTGCAACCGCGCAAGATGGCTGGGTGTGAAAAGGCCAGAAGCTCGAGCACGAGTGTAAGGGTCCTCAGTCCAGTCATAGGCATGGTAGGTTCCAAGATCTTCGCGGTGTCTTTCAGCAGAACTTCGTACTCTTTTCCCGTATTGAATGTGGACGAGTTAGATCGTCAAGCATGATTTGCAAGTGCTGATCGATTCTGCTTCGTGGCTCCTCCCAAGGCAGTGGAACCTCAATATAGTTTGCTCGCTGTCTGAACCCCTGGTATATATGAGCACAGCGATACCGCTGGTCTCTGCACGATATGGAGGACGGAAAGATATACGTTCTCAGCCACATATCCATCTTTGCCAAGCGTTCTTCAATGCCAAATTTGTTCACCCGCCGTTGCGTCCTGGAAAGGATGTCTACTTATGTGGAGACGTCATGGCGAGGAGATCGAAGAGCTGCATGGACGTCGCACGAGACATCAAGCTCCAGCAAATTCCTACATCACTCTGAGTGTCATAAGAGTTGAATACCACGTCGAATTCATTGCATCCTGCTCCAGCGATCCCTCGGACAGAGGCTTCCGTATCAACGTACTGGACTGTCAACAATGAGCCGGGAAGTCTTCTTGCATTGAAGCAGTGGAATGTAAACTAGGCAGTAGCAACCTCGGTGGATGCCTGGTCGGACCAGGAAGTTCCCGCATCCAAATTCCTCCAGCCAATGAAAGTAGTCTCGAAGGGGAAAACTTCCGTGTTTTCAAAGAAACGCAAAAGCCCAACCGCATACATGGCAAGCTCGTTGGTACAAATAGCTGCGTCTGAGTGATCGTTTTGGTTTGTTACTGGAATAACATCAAAGGCAAGCTTGAGGGTTCACGAACCACTACGACAATGGGCAATTGCTATCTCTGTGCCACAACGGCGCTTGTAGCACGCCACATGCATGAACCAAGCAATGGTGAGAGATGTGCTCACGACCCATTGCACAGCTCACGTTTACAACGTTGGCAAAATTGGAGAAGACACCAGCGCTGATATCGCAGACGACTCTCACTTGCTCTACAAGGTGGGTCCTTCCGATATTTATTGGGCCTTAACAAGGGGTGAAGACGTACCCGGAATGGTTGTGATCATCATGCACGTACCTCACCTGGGCCCTGTAGGTGGAAGTGTTGGAGTACCGGCCGATAGTGACCAGCTTGACGAGCCGGCAGGAGGATCAAGGTTTGCGTCACTCAGCAAGCAAGTGGCGCACCGACATTGAACACCGCCGTGTACGACTCGAGTTGACGTTTCACGAAGCATGATCGGTGCGAGAATTGGAGGAAGGATGTGCAGCTTTGGCGCATGCAGCGCATGTGACAGACCGGGAGGTACGATGAAATAAGTGAAATTGAAGTTTTGAAGCTCAAGTTCCAATATTGACATTATGGGTATTCTGCTTTCCCAAGCCCAAAAATCCAACTTCAAGCGCCAGAACGCCTCGCCACAAAATTAACATGTCCACTCCGAACAGAAGCAAAGCAAGACATGGACATTAATCGCCACGTCCATATATTTGCTGAGACAGCAGCTACCAAGACCCATTCCGCAGTGAATGGAAGTGCCTTCGCTTGCTTTGTTTTATCTCCTCATGCTCGCTAGCAGTGGAGCATATTGTATAGTGATGGCCTTCTCCTCTCTTTCCCGGTCCGGATTCAGCATGAATCTAACCGTCCCTTCTTTCCCCCTTTCTCCTGCTTTCTGCCGTATGCCAGGTGTATTTGGAGTATTCGGTGTGGCTGGACTGGTCGGACTTCCTTTCAATCTTCCGTTCGGTGGTATTCCATTCGGACTCGGCACTACACCGTTCGTTGCTGCGACCGCATATCCGGCCGGATCTGCCTTGCGGCCCAGCTGACTCATGTCGACATACTCGGTGTATCGTGGTATTCGTTTTGCGCTCAATTCTTCGTTCAATGGTATGCGAATCTCGAGAAAGGTATCGATAGGGAATTCAGCACCGATGGTTGTCCTGGATTGATAATGCGTGTACAGATCTAGTAGATCGAGAAGGGTTTCTATTGTCAAGACCACAACTATTAGTGTTTGCTTTTATTATTACGTCTCTTATGATTATGTTCATGTTACAACTGATATATATGGGAGAACTCGTATCGAGAGGTATGTGTTTGTACAGGAGGTGCGCAGTTGTTTGCGTGTGAGGTTCCATACCCATGACCATGGCCCTTTCTGTGCGCCAGCGAGGATAGTCCCTTCCACTGACTATTGCATCCTGCTTATGTCCGTGCAGCCTTCCTGCCAGCTCTAGGCATGCAAATGCCATTGTAGCTGTGCTTTGTTTTAGGGGTGCAAATGTACGGTAGAGATCGAGGCTGATTTGGTAGGCAGTTTTCGTTATGGCAGAGTGTCTCTCATGTCCGTAGAATCTTGCCAGCTTCACTATGAGCTGTTGCGGGTGTCGATTGCGGAAGTCAAAACTTGATGCTTCCAGCATGAGTCGTTCTAGACCGATGATCGTGCGCGACTGTTGTTCGAAGATCTGATAGCAAGTAGTTAGTGTACATCATCGGGAAAATGGGTTGGCATACCGGATCGTCAGAGGAGAGATGATCTGCTCTTGAGGAGACTCTGATATTGTGAGCAGCGCATAGAATGTCACGAGATTTTTTCAGGGTGTCTTCTATTTTGCAAGCCGCAAAGAGTGATGCTGCCGCTGCGTCCTGCGATGAAGTCAACGATTAGACCGACAAGACGTCGCATGCGCGTGTGGGAAGAGGCCATGACTTACCAGTAAGCTGTACTCACTGTCGGCATGCGAGAGCCGAAATTTGTGGTAATATACAACTGCGGTATCGAATGTCCTGACAGGTCTGCAAATCTTGGAATTAGTCCTTCATGTACTACCGAAGAACAACCTGCATTTCGCCGGGACCTTCGAAGAAGTACGCTGCGAGCGTTGGGAAACATACAACTTGAGTGCTCTGCGGACATCATCAATCCACTTAACCCCAGCCAGACGGATGTTATCCTCTCGGGCTTGCGTTACTCCCAGGTCGTGTAAACAGCCTTCAATGGCCTGATGAAACACATATGGCTTTGCTACCTGAATGTGACTCCGAAAGAGACCAATCGAGGTAGTATTGAGGGAAGTTCCAGTATCATTGGCATGGTTTCTCCTGTCTCTCTGGAAATGAGGCTGTTGAGGCCTACTTGGTGGATGGGTGCCGTTGGCGTTCATTATATCTTGGACCTTTGCATCGTCTTGCAGATCGGTCACCTTTGCAGCATTTTGTGATCTGGGCACGGTTTGAAAATGGTCCTGTATCGATGCTGGCGAGTTCACGATTGAGTCAGGGTGTGGTGGCAGAGGGGGAGGAAGACGCTGGAGTTGGAAATCCTCGATGCTAGAATCCGGTTGAGCCAAGCGAATTTTTGTCATCCTGGTTTTCCGCGCCACCTTCATCTCTCACTTCTCTGAACCGTGACCTGTCCGGTCTAACGCGAACTGGTTCCGAATTGGCACCGCGAGCCTTGAGATCAGGTCGATAGTGAATGCTTTTTTGTCTTTTACGCAATGTTCTCGGCTTTTTCTGAGCCATTGATGCTTGTTGAGTGGTGCTACAGCAAGATGGGGATGCTGTGAAGAACCGCGACGAACAAAGGCGTTAGGAAAATTGCACAATGGGCAGTTACAAGTCCTGCAATGCCGACGACATGGCCTACACATATTTACTGCGAAATGTCACTTCTGGAGTGAACAACCTCGAGTGAACCTGGTCCTGCAGCATCCTACAATAGTTACAGTCCTGGCTGTTTGCTAGGTCCAGTTGACGACGATCAACCTTGTCGCTCATATAGAGTCGTTCATCGTGGGTCTGGACAAACAAGGCTTCCTGCCCAAGCTTCAGCTTGGTACAACTTGTCACCTCTGGCGATGAATGGTGCTGTTCGATGAATTGAGGCGGCACTTTGGTGACATGAACATTTTGGCACACCTGGGTTTTTTGGAGACGATCGTTGTAACTCTCTCCTGCCATTGCAAAGGCAGAGAAGGCATCCAGAAGATTAGGGTTGCAAGCATGGCTTGATCGGCTTGTCTACATCTACAGTTCTTATCGCGCCTATTCAGAGTAGCTGTATCTATAGCATATTTTCGAACATCGACGCTTTAGCCTTACCTTTCTGTGTTTTGAGTGGCTGCTGAAGCTGCAAGCTAACGAGCACAACGGAACTTGTTGGCTCAAGGAAAGTGAAAACTGCACCTCACTCACCCGCCCGCTCAGCCTTGTCCCGCCGCTTTTGCTCACCCTTCCACCCCTTCCACTCACCCTCTATTCTCCGTTCTACCGACTATAATCTACCTAGTCAGTCCCCTACGTCGTAGCATGTGTTTATTGATCATGCGATACCGACGTATCGTCTAACTACGTAACCAGTATTTATTCTAGCGACCATAAGAATACGCTAACGCGCTTAATAAGCCGTAGAATTACTAGGATTAGACTTAGGCTTGAAATCAAATCAACCCACATTAGTTGATCCGTTCCGTGCGAGCTGATGCTCGGCCATCCCCGCAACATCAAGGTTGACACCGACAAGCAGTGTCGTCTCTGCCTCCTCCACATTAGAGACATCATGGCTCTATTTACTTTGGTGAGCTTGATCTCGCTGCCAAATTTGTTTATAGGGGTTTTAATTTTGTTTGTGTATATTGTCACGTTAGCTGCCTATCGCTTATATTTCAGCCCTCTGGCGAAATTTCCTGGCCCTCGGCTTGCAGCGATTACCCTTTGGTACGAGTTCTACTACGATGTCGTCCAACGCGGAAGATATACCTGGAAGATCCGTGAGATGCATAGAACCTACGGTACGTACCAAATCAGGCTTCGCTCTAGTTCGGATACTGACTGTGGGTTCGGTCAGGACCCATAGTCCGGATTAACCCATATGAGCTGCACATTGATGACCCAGATTACTATGATGAGATTTACACAGGTCCTACAAAGCGACGAGATAAATGGGCCTGGTCTGCTGCGATGTTTGGGAATTCTTCATCCCATTTTGGGACCGTGCCCCATGACCAGCATCGCATGCGGCGGGCGCCTTTGAACCCCTTTTTCTCTAAGAGATCGGTTGCCAAACTCGAGCCTTTGATCAAGTCGGTCGTAGAAAAGCTTTGTACACGATTAAGAGGGTTTCAGCAAACCAAAGAACCAGTCAATCTGCGTCATGCTTTTGCTGCTTTGACCATGGACGTTATCACGGAGTACGCTTTCGCAAAGTCCTACAACTGTCTTGATGAACCAGATTTTGCACCCATTTGGCCCGAAGCTGTCGATTCGGTTTCCGAACAGAGTCATATTAATAAGCAATTCCCCTGGTTGCTGCCCGTGATGAGGTTGATGCCGCTATGGTTGGTTGCACGGCTCAACCCGCACATAATGCGCTTGATCAACTTTCAAATAGTAGGTGTAAATTTTTATCAACTCCCTCACAAGGACTAATGGCCGTGTAACAGGACTTAGCGAAACAAGTCTCAACGGTCATGGAAGGAAAGAATGTGGACAACCATACTTCGGGCCATCAAACCGTATTTCAGGAACTTGTCCAGACCAGCGAACTACCGCCAGAGGAGAAAAAGCTGCCACACTTGGTCGACGAAGGACAGTCAATCGTGGCAGCCGGTCAAGTCACAACCACTCACTACCTCAACACCACAGCCTACCACGTCCTTGCCAATCCTGAGATCCTCGCAAAACTCAAAGCGGAACTGGGAGAAGCCATGCGCGACGGGAGCTTGCCTCCCTTGCAGAAGCTTGAACAGCTCCCATATCTTTCAGCAGTCGTGTATGAAGGCTACCGTATATCTTATGGCGTTACCCACCGCCTACAGCGGGTCTCTCCTGACGCACCACTTATCTATCACGACTACGTCATCCCCGCTGGAACACCTGTAGGCATGACATCGATCTTCATGCACGAAAATCCTCAATATTTCCCTGAACCAAAGGCCTTCAGACCACAGCGTTGGCTAGACCCTAGTGAGCGACTTCGACTGGGAAGGTACTTGGTCAACTTTAGCAAGGGAACCAGAGGTTGTTTGGGGCAGCACCTGGCGCAGGCAGAGATTTATCTGACTTTGGCAGCAATTTTTCGCCGATTCGAGATGGCTTTATATCAGACAACGAGACAGGATATCGATGTCGCGCATGACTTTTTCAACCCACAACCAAGGAAGGGATCGGTAGGATTGCGAGTGACTGTGCAATGAGATTCTCTGTCGTTGCGAAGAGCGAATGTTTAGTTTTGTGTCCAGCAGGCTTATGAAAGTCCGAAGTCCACTCACTGCGTTCAATTTTCTTAAAAACATAATGAAGAATGACAACAATACATTCACGATGCCTCAAAGACTTGACACCATCCTCGTGAAAACGAATGTTCCTCCGACTTTAATGGCGTCTACTCCGTACGACGCGCTTTGGCTCTCGCACCCTACGCACTAGACTTTCGCTGTACGTAAATCATAATGGCCTGCTTATTGCACCGGTTTCTGCCCATATACCACTGACACACTCGTATAAGCGTGAATTTTCCGATCCTTGAAGCCTTGCCTTACTATAGAGAGAAAAACCTGCACTTCTTCAAAAGACCACCCTAGAACCCTTGTAAACAGCGCCATTGTCCAACCCTCGATTCCCTGGTAAGCCTCTAGGAGGTGCCAGCGGCCAATCTCCTTCAGTCTCTTGTCTGCTGCCCACGGCCCGAGCGGCATCTTGTATCGCTTTTCGACCACGTTGACGAAACCGGCTCGAATGACGTAGTCCTTCTGGAGGTCGAGAATTCGGAAGGTCTTCCCCATCCTCTCGCCTGCCTCCACATAGTTTGCAGATGCGTCGTGGAAAATGTGGCCTGGGGGAATTGAGTCGTCGTCTGTCCTCCAGTCAACGCTGTACTCGACCTGCTCATACCAACCCCCTGGCTTCAGATGCGCGTAAACTTGGTCGTAGAAGGCGGGCCAATCACTGATCGAGCCGTAGAGGGCGCGGACGTGAATGAAGTCGAAGCGATTTTCGCTAAACCCCCATTCCTGCGCGCAGTCGTGGACCTCGAATTGGCAGTTGGGCGGGACCCACAACGGTTGAATCGGAGACAGATCAGTGCCAATGACATTGGCGGAGGGAAACTGGTCGGCGAAGTCGATGGCCCAGATACCAGTACCAGTGCCAACATCAAGCACCTCTTGTGGGTTAGAGTCGATGGGGGCTTGGAAAAGTTTGCCGTCGAAAAGTAATAGGAAAATGTGGTGTGCGATGTCGAGCTGGTCATTTTGAGTTTCGTCGTTTGGTGCCCAATACTCCCCTTCCCTGAACGCATGATATCGTCTCCCATTTTCGAACCTGTAATTGGTAATTGAAGACGTTAGAGATGCTGTCTCACTTTCACTATGTAAATCGTCAGCACCACAGCCGTAAGGGGTACATTTCAGCAATACGCCAGTCTAGGATTCATACATATCTCCTCCGTAGGCGGAGTCAGCATCCTCATCTTCGGAGAGATTTATCAGAGCCTGGCTCGTGTCAGTATGGAATTAGGATTCCTGCTTTCTTTTATTGCTCACTGCTGGAGCTATGGTGTGTTCTCTCTCAACTCTCTCTTCAGCCATGATGTTACTCAGTGAGGCATTAGACACTGAAGTTTGTACTGGATTGGCGTGCTGAATAGGAACTTGACTCTCCGGTCCACGTGGGAAATGCGGGACATTGCGCCGAAGCGAGCAGTCCCTGCACTTTGTTCCTGGGCGGCTACATTCGCACGGCGACTGGTTAGCCCTCCACGACCACGTTGCGGGGAGCGATCGTACCGTCTCAGAAGAGGCATCACAACCAATAAAAGCATCGCGCTAAGCCGATTTGCCGGTTGCATGCCGTCTTTCTTTCTTTCTTGTCAAGACGAGCCCTTCACCAGGAGTGTCGCTGACATTGACGCAGACTCTCTGTTCCTTGGCAACAAGCTATATTATTTGGCCGACGAAGCTTATCGTCACTTGAATCCTGCCTTCTCTACATTCATCATTCAATATCAATCGAAACCACTGGTCATGAAGAAGTCTATGTGCGCGCTGTTGATCAGAGGCTTTTCGCCGGCCAGGTTGCGATGGTCTTCCTGACAACTTATGTGTCTCCCTACTGTCTCCCCACTATGTCTGGAGAGGAATGATGACCACAAAACGATGTCACGAGGTAGTGTGCTTCTCGCTACTGGCTGGTGCTGTGCTGTCCATGGTATCCTCTGGTCTGGTTGAAGGTTTGGCTCGCAGATGCTTATTATCGCTACTCACTCAATAGGCTAACCGATCTGGGCAACGACGATGGTAAGAGTACAACGGCTCATTCCTGTAATGACGATCAGGATGCGAGTGAGGATAGCACCTTCTACAAGAGCAGCTGCAGAACTAATTGCGCTCCAAGTTATCAGCTGGTATCATCACACTCATACTTCGGCGACTTGAACAAATCATTCATCCACTAGGCGTCTTACAGCCCATTACCATTATTGCTCTTCTGCATGTACCCACGGCCCGCTGACATTTAGATTTTCTCTGATCATAAGTGAGCATGGTTTCTGCCCATAGTCGAGCCTACTGGCGAGTGGTCGACATTGTCTACATTTCAATCGTTGGTCCGATCATGATATGTGCGTTAATCGAATGGTTTCTGTGGTTATCAGCTTTCTGCTACTGTCTGTGCAAGGCTTTCAAGAAAGCAGATCATTGGTCGACCAGGTTGTTGGTGGTCTTGATGCTTCTACTTTTTGTCAGCCTGAGGTTTGTCAAGAATCTCCTCCAGAACCCTAGCTGAGGTTCTTCGCAGAGTTGCCTTTCTACCCGTGATGGCCGTCACTCTTCCTCTTCCACGACAAGCTCGAGGCTTCTTACCGATCGAAATCGAAGAGTGCTTTCAGTGGTTTGCTTTCTTCACATTTGCCATTCTGTTGACCATTCCATGGCTTATCTGCGTTTTTCGAATTGTTGTCCACCCTTTTGGTCGGAAAAAGCAGATAAAATACGAGCTCGATCAAGTGACAGCGCCGAAGATTGTCGTCGTTATGCCGGTCTACAAGGAGCCTGCAGAATCTCTCTTCAAAGCACTTGACTCTGTCGCCTCATGCGACTATCCAGCAGCGTGCATCCACATTTTCGTCTCTTTTGACGGTGATGAGGTGGATGAGCTCTATCTACAACTTCTTCGACGTCTTGGTATACCAATCTCCCTCGAAGAGTATCCTCAATCAATCGATGTGTGCTACAATGGCGCAAGAGTCACGATTTCGAGGTTCCCACATGGTGGAAAGAGACATTGCCAAAAGGCTACATTCAGGCTGATTGACAAGATTTACAAGCGCTACCTTCAGAAAAAGGACGACCTCTTCATCCTGTTCATTGACTCGGACTGCATCTTGGACAGCGTGTGCATTCAAAATTTCATGTACGAAATGGAGCTCAAGCCAGGTAGCAAAGGACAAATGCTGGCCATGACTGGCGTTATCACGTCGTGTACACAGAAGAATTCCTTCATCACCCTGTTACAGGATATGGAATACATTCACGGCCAGATGTATGACCGATCAATCGAGTCTGGGTGCGGTGCCGTTACATGCCTGCCAGGTGCCTTGACCATACTTCGACTCTCAGCTTTTCGAAATATGGCTCGCTTCTACTTCTCTGACAGAGCAGAGCAGTGCGACGACCTCTTCGACTATGGCAAGACTCATCTCGGCGAAGACAGGTGGCTGACGCATCTCTTTATGATTGGTGCGAAGAAGAGGTACCAGATTCAGATGTGTACAAGTGCTTTCTGCAAGACCGAAGCTGTTCAGACATTCTATTCGCTCTTGAAGCAGCGACGACGGTGGTTTCTTGGCTTCATTACGAACGAGGTCTGCATGCTGACAGATGTCCGGCTTTGGAGAAAGTACCCGCTTCTGTGTTTGATACGATTCATGCAGAACACCATACGCACGACTGCCTTGCTATTCTTGGTCATGGTTATCTCCGTTGCTAGCACAGCTGAATACTTCAATCACCTGCCTTGGCAATTCATCGGTGTGTCGCTTGGGCTGAATTGGGTTATGATGGTCTATTTTGCTTTCAAGCTTGGACGATGGAAGCCGGTTCTCTACCCAATCATGTTCTTGATGAACCCATTCATGAACTGGATTTACATGGTACACGGCATATTCACCGCTGGACAGAGAACCTGGGGCGGTCCTCGAGCCGATGCCGCAGCTGCAGATGCTAAGACAACGCCTCAGCAAGCTATTGAGCAAGCCGCAGAGACAGGCGATGATCTCAATATCGTTCCGGAGACGTTTAAGCCTGCCATCGAAGCACGCAAGCATCGCACTCAGCAGTCGACATTGCAGCCTACCTCAAACGCCGAAAATAGATTTGCCTCAGCTGAGGAGCATGGCAGCGGAATCCGCCATACCCTATCCAGGAGTGGAACTGAGGGTGATATTGACGTGGAAAAGGTAGCAGACGGTCACCTTGATGACTTGGCTGAAATGAGCGACACCGAATCGGTCTCAATCCACACTCCAATGCGAGCAGAGGATCTTTCTCGACCACCAGCGTCATGCTGAGTCGATGTGAGAAGGATGAATGGTGACGCGTGCGATTGTTCTATTCTTACCGTCGCAAGATATCGATATTTTTAGGCAATTGTCACCTCTGAAGAAGAAAGGCAGGTGAAGGCAGCGAGTAGCGCAGCAATAGTTCGGATAGCATTGCCCGGAGACGTCATCAGGCACCAAAAAATTTGGCCTAAACACGGTGACGCCAGGCGTTTGTAGAAAGTTCTTGAAAATTCAAGATGGGCCTGCAGCCCTGCAAGACGCCCAACCTGCCTTGGCGGTTTCTGAAACTTTTGTGAGCACATCGTTCGCGACAACCGCATCATTTGTGCCGACATTTTGTCAATCATTGAGCTCCGAGAGAATATTTGACGACCTGCAATTTCCTTGCCCACCTAATTAGTCTCAGCCTACTAAAATCACGTGTCAGAATTCTTCATTGAAAAGATTCTCGTTGAACCCCTCCCGAAACAGTTCATCCTTCAATAGAACAAACAGGGCAATATGTCAGTCGTTGGTATAGATTTAGGAAGTCAGACCACCAAGATTGGTGTCGCTCGAAACAAGGGTATTGATATAGTATGTAGAACTAGACGCTTCCCCCACAGCTCATACTGACAGAGGCACAGATTACCAATGAAACCTCGAATCGAGCGACGCCGTCGCTGGTGGGCTTTGGCCCCAAAAGCAGATACCTGGGCGAGAATGCAAAGACACAAGAGATCTCGAACCTCAAGAATACCATCAGCTCCCTTAAACGACTTGTGGGACGATCTCTAAACGATCCAGACGTCGCTGTTGAGCAGGAATTTATTACCGCACCCCTAGTGGACATCAACGGACAAATCGGCGCAGAAGTCACATATCGGGGCGAAAAGCAGAAGTTTACCGCTGTCCAGCTGCTTGCGATGTATCTTGGTAAGATTAGGGACACCGCAGGCGCCGAATTGAGACTTCCCGTATCAGATGTGGTAATCAGCTGCCCACCGTGGTTCACCGACGCTCAAAGACGAGCCATGCTGGATGCTACTCAAATTGCAAATCTGAAACTTCTTAGATTGATCAATGACAACACTGCGATCGCTCTAGGATGGGGTATCACAAAGACCGATCTGCCAGAGGGTGATGCGAAGCCACGGCGAATCATGTTCGTGGACATCGGCTACAGTGATTATACCGCTTCAGTTGTGGAGTTCCGCAAAGGAGAGTTAGCCGTCAAGGCTACCGCTTGCGATCGACACTTTGGTGGGAGGAACTTTGATAAGGCAATTGTGGACCACCTTGCGAAAGAGTTTAAAGAGAAGTTCAAGATCGATATCAATACAAATCCAAAAGCAAGACTGCGTGTGGCAGCTGGTGTCGAGAAGCTGAAGAAGATCTTGTCTGCAAACACACAAGCGCCTTTGAACATCGAGTCCGTGATGGACGACAAGGACGTGCACACCATGCTTAAGCGAGACGATCTGGAAGCTCTTGTCAAGCCGCTGCTGGATCGCGTCACAGTACCCCTCGAGCAAGCGCTCGCGGAAGCCAAGATGAAGATTGAAGACATTGATGCGATCGAAATGGTCGGTGGCTGTACTCGTGTGCCAGCCATCAAAGACGCTATTGCCAAGTTCTATGGCAGACCGCTTTCATACACTCTTAACCAGGACGAAGCCGTTGCCCGAGGTTGTGCTTTCAGCTGCGCCATCTTGTCACCTGTCTTTCGAGTCCGAGACTTCTCCATCCACGACATTGTCAACTACCCAATCGAATTCACCTGGGAGCAATCGCCCGATATCCCAGATGAGGATACCAGCTTGACGGTCTTCAACAAGGGCAACGTCATGCCTTCGACGAAGATCCTCACTTTCTACCGAAAACAGCCGTTTGACCTCGAGGCCAGATATGCTAAACCGGACCTGCTGCCTGGCAAGACGAACCCATGGATTGGACGATTCTCAGTGAAGGGCGTTCATGCTGATGCTCAGGATGACTTCATGATCTGCAAGCTGAAGGCTCGTTTGAACCTTCACGGTATCTTAAATGTTGAGTCTGGCTACTATGTTGAGGATGTTGAGGTTGAAGAGCCGATGCCAGAGTCCAAGGAGAATGACAAGATGGAGACAGACCAGCCTAACGGCGATGCTGAGCCTAAGCCCAAGATGCGTAAGGTCAAGAAGCAGCAGCGGAAGGGCGAACTGCCTCTGTCTTCTGGTACTTCGTCCCTGGACTCGGCTACAATCGCCGCTCTCGCTGAAGCCGAGAATTCCATGTATATGGAAGACAAGCTTGTCGCAGACACGGAAGATAAAAAGAACGAGCTCGAAGCATACATCTATGAAATGAGAGGAGCAATCGACGACAAGTACTCTGAATTTGCCAGTGAGGAGGAGAAGGAGAAGATCAAGGACAAGCTCGAGAAGACAGAAGTAAGTTATATCTTTCATTGTTTATGACATGCAACTTGCTAACGATCCTGCAGGACTGGCTCTACGAAGATGGGGAAGACGCTACAAAAGCACAGTATATTGCCAAATTGGACGAGATCAAGTTCGTAGCTGGACCTGTCATTGGGCGATACAACGACAAGCTCGAAGAAGAACGGCAAGCCAGGCGCCAGGCAGAAGAGGAGGCTGCTGCGAAGAAAAGAGCTGAGTTGGAAGCCAAGAAGAAGGCCGAGGAGGAGGCCAAGAAGGCCGCCGAGCGACCAAAGGAAGATACCGAGATGAAGGATGCGGATACTGTGAAGCCCGACAGCGTCGAGGAGCCCAAATGACTCAGAAAGGCGAAGAGGTTCTTCAAAAGATGACTATTGACCTTCACGAATGATACCAGGAAACCACGATTTCTATGACACGGGATGTGGACGATGCAGTATAGATAGATGGACATGATAATGCATAGCGGTTCAGGCGTTGAGCGAAATGAACGGGAAAGATGGCCTCGATAGAGAGCGAATGCTGTGTCTGGTAGAACACCATTCTCTAAATTCGCATAGATGAGCTTGACGTTTCTTAGTAATTGGAGCACAAGAGCAGCATGTTTTTGCTCAGTTGAATTGGCGCTCTCAGCATGTAGGGCGTGAGTTGCCGCCTTTCGTACGAAACATATGCCGATGTGGCGTTCCCACTAGGATCCGGACCAATCAGCCCCCACCTGAAGATATACCGAGGCACGACGCCCACCTCGTCAAAACCACGAGTCTTTTCTCGTGCTCAAATTCAGCTTTGCGAACCTCGTCTTCATCCTCTCTGATTCAATCATTATCCACCACCAGCCCGACAATCCTGCCAAATTCCTAAATCTCTTGTTCAGAAAATGGCAACTCAAAGACTTGGCTCGATACTGTCGCAGCTGACACCTAGCAAGACTGGCGTCTCAGCCATGTAAGCGAGTTCCACAACTCGGATTTCCTCACCACTAGCTGACAATATACAGCACAGCGCAAGACCCTGACGATGTCGTGATAACACTTGCCATCCGAACGCCGCTGGCGAAGGGGAAGAAGGGAGGCTTCAAGGATACCGAGCTTGACTTCATGGTCTACAGCTTGCTCAAGAAAGTGCTGGAAAAAAGCAAGATTGATCCATCCCAGATTGAGGATGTTTGCATGGGCAATGTATGTTCAGACTCTTCCCGACAAAACACGCCATTGACAAGCTATAGGTCAGCGATGGCAAAGCAGCCTATAAGGTCCGAGCGGCCATGCTTGCAGCCGGCTACCCATACACCGCAGGCGCTTCCAGTGTCAATCGATTCTGCTCCTCTGGTCTGAAAGCTGTGCAAGATATCGCCAATCAGATCTCCGAAGGCAGTATCGAGATCGGTGTCGCCATCGGCGCCGAGTCTATGACCGCGGGAGGCGATAGGCTCGAGAAGCCGTTCCATCCCGAGATCCTCAAGCAGCCGGACGCCGCCGACTGCATGCAACCTATGATTCAGACCTCCGAAAACGTGGCCTCAGACTTCAACATCACAAGGCGCATGCAAGACGAGTATGCTGTTGAGTCATTCCGACGGGCCGAGGTCGCGCAAAAGGCGGGCTGGTTCGATGATGAGATTGTGCCCATCACCACTACAATCAAGGACCCCAAGACTGGTGAGGAGAAGGAGATCACATTGACCAAGGACGAGGGTCCCAGATACGGAACTACTGTGGAAAGCTTGGGAAAGATTAGACCTGCCATGCCACAATTTGGTGACAGGACTACTGGCGGAAATGCGTCCCAGGTCACGGATGGAGGTAAGTTACACGCATCCTCTGGTCTGCGATATACTAACATCTTCAAGCCGCCGCGATCCTCCTCATGAAGCGCTCCAAAGCCATCGAGCTCGGCCAACCAATCATGGCCAAATTCGTCGGAGCCACCGTTGCGGGTGTTCCACCGAGAATTATGGGCATTGGTCCTTCTGCAGCGATTCCCAAGCTCCTCCAGAAATATGGATTGACCAAGGACGATATCGACATCATTGAGATCAACGAGGCGTTTGCATCCATGGCAGTCTACTGCTTAAATGTTTTGGGCTTGGATCATGCAAAGGTCAACCCGAGAGGTGGAGCTATTGCCCTGGGACATCCTTTGGGTGCTACAGGCGCAAGACAGATCTGCACGATCTTGAGCGAGGCCAGAAGGACCAAGAAAAAAGTTTTGTTGACAAGCATGTGCATAGGCACCGGTCAAGGCATGGCCGGTTTGTTCATCAATGAGCAGCTGTAGATGAGCAGGTGTGCTTGGGCAGGCAGGGCCCCGGGGCATAACGTTCGTATTCTGGTACAAAGCGAAGTTAACGAAGTTGTGATCATGGCAATCCAAACCAAGGAGTAAATCATCATCTCTAGCAATCACCCTTTGTTCTCGGAGCTGGTTCTGTTTGATTGCATTCAGATCGCGTTGTAACCCAAACTAGTGATGCCGAGTGGGTCCCACACGTGGAAATTCTTGGTGGGGTCAAAAGTTGTCCAAGTGCATTGGAGTGAACTTTTCAAGTTGGAGCAACAGTATTTTGTGCAGAGCTTCACATTGCTTGGGAGCAGGTAATCGAATAACCAGAAGCTGCCTCTGCAAAAAGGTGGACATAATCACATACTAGTTGATATATTCTGCAATTCTTTGTCTTTGCGCAGCCTTTAAATCCACTCGTCCTCGACGGATACCTTACTCAGCGATTCACCAGTCTCTGACTCATTTCCTGGGCTCGATCTCCAGCTTCTTGACAAGTCCATTGCAGGTTCAGGACATTCTGGTCCCTGATCTGACCCTTTAACGCGACCCCCTCTCTCAACATGTCTGCCGAAGAAGCGGTCACCGACGGGCTTCAAGCGCCGGTCGACCAAAATGCGCAAGCTGCCGAGGATGCCAAAAACCTCCTTGCTGAACTAGAAGCGGATGAAGCCAACGACGCAGACACAGCCTCGAAGGCAGAGAGCAATGACGCTGCTAATGGCAATGAAAAGTCAGGAGAGTCCTCGGCAGCTGAACTCGGCAAGGACGCTAAAGAAAAGGAGGAAGATCATACCCACCCCGACCGCCAGCGCTCACGAGACGATGGCGAAGACCGAGATGGCCGCAGAGATAGAAGAGATAACCATGGACGCGCCGGGCGAGGTGATCGTGGGGGTAACTACAGAAGCAGAGGCGGCAAACGTCATAGTGAAAATATCAAGTCAGTCCTAACATCCGAAGAGAAGAGCAGCGACCCCGTCGCAATACGTAAGCAAGTCGAGTTTTATTTTAGCGACAGCAATCTTCCCATGGACAAGTTCCTTCTCGGAAAGGTCGGCGGGAGCCAGAACAATCCGGTAGATCTTGACATTATTCGGTCGTTCAAGCGAATGCGCCATTTCGAGCCACTGGAAGCAATTGTGGATGCGCTGAAGGAGAGCAAGGTCGTCAACCTTGTTGAGGAAGATGGAGTGCACAAGGTCCAGCGCAAGCAGCCGCTACCTGAGAATGTGGATGATACGGTGTGGGGAAAGGACAGCAAGGCGGAGCATGTGAAGGTGTTCGAGGATAAGGCTATGCCCCGGTCTGTCTATGTCAAGGGTTTTGGGCAGGAGGCGCCATCTACACAATTCGATATTGAGGCCTGGTTTGCGCAGTTTGGGCCGACGAACGCCGTGCGGCTACGGAGAACCGACGACAAGGTCTTCAAAGGCAGCGTGTTCGCGGAGTTCGAGAATGAAGAATTAGCGAATAAATTCCTCGAACTGGACCCAAAGCCAAAGTACAAGGAAAAGGATATGCAGATCATGTCCAAGAAAGAGTATTGTGACAAGAAAGTCGAGGACATCAAGGCAGGGAGGATTAAGGCGGGCGAAGATCGACCGAGAGGTGGATATAGAGGCAGAGGCGGGAAATTCAACGACCGCAGAAGAGGCGGGGACGATGACCGAGATTGGAGAACGAGAAGAGAGGAAGACCGGAAGAATGGCTTCCGAGACGACAAGCGCAAAGGCGGAGACCGCGATCGACGAAGCGGTGGCCGAGAGCGACGTAAGACAATCGAAAAGGATGAAAGGGGTGTCCCTGTGGTTGAGATCGATGATGCACAACAAGCAAAAGAAGATGCGATCGCACAAGCCAAGGCTGCTGTGGAGGCCGAGAATAAGAAGGAGCAGGTGCGTGAGAATGGTGCTTCCACGGAGAAGACTGAGACTGCTGCGGTCGAGACTGGCAAGAAGCGCGAGCGAGAGGAGCAGGACGGCGAGCCTGTTACCGAGGAGCCTGCAACCAAGAAGGTTGATGTCAAAGCTGACGCTTAGGCTGTGAACAAGCAATTGGCAAAGACTGAGCTTGACTTTCTCAAACATCCGGTCGAGGGTAGCAAGAAGTGAGATCGCGAGAAGAAATAGGACGATTGCGAGGAACTATCTGCGAAGAAGAAAAGATTCATGTGATGAATTAGGCACAACATGGGCTACCTAACAGAAGAAACACCTGGCTGCCCAGACCAACGACGTGGCAAGCGAGAACGACACTGACGGCACAGGGGGCAATGAGAGTGCATTTGCGTAACATAATGTATTAGTGGCGTTTCGAGTAAGGTCAAAAGCATCGATGCAATCTGGCGGACGGTCCGAAACACATTCGAGGCGATAGCACATAGCAAACAGAATCGTCCATCGTGCGACATGAACAGCAACGAAAGTTATGCTACTGGGCCAGTTGTCGTTGCCGATCGAACAGATCTGTAGTCTCTTATGTCGCTCACTCCGCTATGAGATCAACCATCCCTGTCCATTCTGTATACCTTGCATCGACAAGATAACTTGACAACTGTCCCGGATGCATTCTTCTTAAGCTGAAAGATCGGACTGTAGATTTTGAAGCTCTTTGGAGACGGTAGCCTTGTGAGTACGGGCCTCAGCGAGCAACAAAGGAGGCAAGGGCGGAAGTGATCGAATGACCTTCTACGGTTGTGGTTGTGGCAGCCGACAAATGCACTCAACACATCGACGCACACCTTGTTTCTAGGAGAAACTCTGGCTTCTTTTCGTTATGGCTATTCGATTCGCAGGCCAGCTGCATGGCGCCTTGGGCTGGCTGTGACCCTTTTTTGCCGAGACAGCAGAGCGAGCTTTGACCTTGTCATCTGCGGTGCACGTTCTCGCGCCTACAAGGCTAGCCAAAGGCTCTCGATTACTTGGAAATCTCACCCCAATCGAGGCAACCATGGTTCTGCGCTGCAGTAACTTGACCTGAATCACACAATCCCCGCTGTAATTTCATAATAGTTGTAGGCAGGAATAATATTCCTGCCAACAGAATCGGAGCCTTTGATGACAATCCAGTAAGTCGTCCTCTCTGCTAGTCAGCATCACCACCAGCGGAAGCTTCGATGTCCATCCTCAGCACCCTGTAAAGACCACGCTCTCCGCTGGCGTAATGACTGGAATCAGAGCTTTACCTGGTCGACGGCTGGTGGATGCACCGTGGAATCTGAGGTCAATATGGCGAGGGAGCATTGCTCTTGACCCAAGACTTGTTCGGCCTGCGGACAATCAGGCCATGGATCTCCTGCACCTGAGTAATGTTAGGACTGAATTTTGGCCTCCAGACCGGGCTGGAGAATTGGAACTGGTCAGTCTCGAAGAATACAGGACAACGACTGTCGTGTCTGGAACCAATTGACTCCATCCTGACTGCTCACAGATGATTTGTCCTGGCCATTTTACTTGCCCTCTTTCGAAGTAGATGGGCTAAGAGCGTAGGACTTGGATGTACAACCTGAGTTGCGTGTCCTGTAGTTGTGATTCTCTAGCATGGAAGGAGCAAAATCGATGGGTTAACAAAACTTCCATTGGTCTTCAGCACCACCAAATAGACAATTCCTTTACTCTTGCTTTCGGTGATGCCACCCTATTTTCCCGCATGTAGAATTTTTGCGCTTATGTGACAAATATCCTCTTTCATTTCAGTCATCGCCACTAACTGAGCTCCCAACTTCGGTCCATGCACTTGCTGGAGTTCTGATACCGTCCCCATATTCATCGCTCATGTCGTCTTCTGTCAGTTCAGCTTCGCTGTGGCCAATGTGGGCCGTGCTTCCAGCAAGGCTGTCATGGGCAGAAGAAGTAGGATGCACTTCTTGTGGAGAGATCGGCCTTGGGTCAACGGGAGTTAGAGGTTGGTTTAGACTGACGCCATCAGTCCGCGCTCCGTCCCTTGAAAGCGTGTGGGACGTTTGGCTTGCTGCAGCTGAAAAGTATTCTGTACGTTGCATTTGATGAGGCACGTCTTCAAAGTTGGGTATTGAGTAGTCGGGATCGGGGAAGTCTTCGGTCGTCGGTGTCAGATCGATAAGGCTTTCTGAGGCGTGACTTGGTGCTATGTCGTCCCTCCTGTCGGGCAGGTCAATGTTCCAAGCATTCCGCATTTCTTGCTCGTATTGGCTCTCCCAAGGCTCGATTGCTTGTACCGCGCGTGTTGGCTGTTGCTCAGAGTTCAGCTGTCGGAGTAGAATTGGTGCATCGACGCTTTCGTGCATCTGTGGGTGCTCGTGTCTGGATCTCACGCCCCGTGGCTGATTCCGATCAACCGCAGAGGAAGCAGCCCAAGGATTCTGATCGTGCTCCTGCTCCTGATCCTGGGCTCTTAACCTGCCATTCTCATCAACCATGAAATCGAAGCTGGTTGATCTGCTTGTATCCACAGACTCATGCCGCCTCTTCCGCTTCTCCTGCAAAGCTTTCCCTCTTTCCATGATCTCCTGTCTAGCCTGGCTTCTCTTCTCCTCGGCTTTCTGATCCATGCTCTCGTGCATTGACGAATCCTGTCGCCTCTGTTGCCTCCTCTGTCGTCTCCGGCCGTGAATGTCATCTCCAATAGACTTGAATGCCATTGCTACTTTCTGGGAAGAGCGTTCGATCCATTCTCGGAACTGCGGGTTCTCGTAGGCGGCTATACTTGCTGCGACCAGGACTGAGGCGGCAATGATAACACCTGCGTGAGGAGCCATGGTAAGTAGGTGCAAGAAACGAGGCTTGTTGAAGGAGAGTGGCAGATATGAACAAAAGACGAGGAAGACATGGAACGGTTCGAGACTGCGGATGCTGACACCACCCGACCGCTCTCGCCGTGCAGCGGGAACGAGGGGGCGTGAACGGTGATGTAAGGGGATTTCGGTAGTGCCTGAGCTTACCTTTTACTAATGGAGTCGGCATACTGACAATTCTGATTGTGTGCAACGGTGTCCAAGTATTTCAAGGAATTGGTTTCCCAGTTTTGGTAGTGGAATATTTGAATCACTGCCAGGCTGCAAGATATCCTGAGGATCGCCTCCTTCGTTATAAGGTAGCCTGCTCGGTCGAGGGGTCTCGAAGACGATGTGGCGCAAGGCGTTGCCGAGGCGAGCAGTTGGCGCGTGGACCTGGCCAGCCCTGGAGATCAACTAGGTGGCTTGTGCCCCGCCTAAAAAGGATCTTCCGGGCGTCGATCCCCACGCGTCTCACAGAGGTTTTGGGGAAAGCCGAAACGGTGACGCGGCTGCATAGTACAATTTGGCCAACGAAAACCACTACTCGCAACTTCCTTCGCATTACCTTAACATGTTCAGCAAAGCTCGCACATTTCAGCGGGGCTGCCTCGCCCGTTTTACTCGATTGCAGCCCTGTGCCGAACCATCTTCTGTCTCTCGATCCTATGCCACTCAACCTAGCTCCAGTTCTGGGAAACCACTAAGGCGTGCAATCACTGTAACAAGCGATGACGGCCGCTACCACTGGTCCGAGCTGAGCACCAGCGAGAAAGCAGCACGAAGCACTCAACAATCTTTCAACTTCATCCTTGTCACCGCGGGCGCCGTGGGAACAGTCTGCGTCGCATATCTCCTCTATCAAGAGCTCTTCGCCGCCGACTCAAAGACCCGCCAGTTCAATCGAGCCGTCGACCGCATAAAAGCAGATCCCCGGTGTCGAAGCCTCCTCGGACCTGCGAGCCAAATCAAAGCTTACGGTGAACCTACCACGAGTAAATGGGCACGGGCAAGACCACTAGCACATACAATCGAGGTGGACAGGTTTGGCACTACGCACTTCAGAATGCATTTTCACGTCGAGGGCACTGATGCCGTTGGAGTGGTCAATATACACATGACGAAGAAGAGCGATGAATCAGAACTGCAGTATCGTCTTCTGAGCCTGTCAGTGCCCGGACATGAGACGATCTATCTCGAAAACGCGGATGCGACGCCAAAGCGAGCGCTAGGGAAGATGTTTGGTGTACAATGGAGGTGAAGCGTAATACTTGAGCTGAACATAACAGAGGAAAGGGCTATGGCTATGGACAAGATAATCTCATGACGAAGGGCAGGACAGGTGGTTTTCCTGGAAGCACTTCTGTAGGGGCTTCCTTGAGAAGTGACCGGGAGATATGTTAGATGAAGTCGTCAGCTCAGGTCTCAAAAAAACACGGTAGATGCTTCTCTCAAGCACGAGTGGCACCTTTGGCGTCTGATACTCTCTTCAGTCTCAGTCTTAGTCTCAGGTGCTCTGTTCAAAACTCGGCGATTCAGCGGGCATCTTCCGCTTCGAAATCTCAGGACCTGGTTCCGTTGCGTCTGCCAACTGTTTGCAACACAATCCTACCATGACTCCCGAACTGTCATTGACTCATCAAAGCATGGAGCCGCAGAGTTTCCTGATAGATGGTGTCTTGGATCTACGCGACCACTGCGATATACTTCGATCACATATCGAGCAAAGGGGCTACGAAACCACCGCCCTCACTTCTGTCCTTATTCGAAGCGGAGCTGCCACTAATCTCGCTCGATCCAGATCTCGAGCTTGTTCGCAGCGCCATCCTCTCGCTTATCAGTCACAACAAGGATGTTGTCGTGAGCTTGTACCCACATGACGGCGTCGCCGGATCTGCCTCAATCTACGGATAAACCGTAGAGTATTCGAAGACAGGTTGCACTGGCAGCGTTTTCATAGTTGCCTATCCTGTTGCACACGTGCTGAAGGAAAGGTAGAGCATCTCATCAGTGGAAGATGGGAAGGGCGGAGACTAGATCCACCGGTCGTGGGAAAAGAGGTACGGTACAGCAATGTGGTCTAACTGGCAGAAACCAGTTACTGACGTGATCTAGAGCATTTCACGACCTACTATACTAACCTCATCGCATACTTTTACCACGACCTCAAATCTGTCATTACAGCCTACTTCGCGTCACCGCTCAAGCATGGTAGCCTGCCGAGATTTCGTATTCGTTGCCCTATCCAGCGTGGACTCACATTTCTGCCGAGTATCTGCTTTGCGCGGGAAAATCACGCAGTCCTGTTTTATGTACTACTGCATCCACATGAGCAGGCAAAGGGACGGATCCAAACAATTCAACTGCGGCTCTGCACATTCCCCATTGTTGGTCAGCCGACCCTGACATCTATAGTCTTCAGGAGTGTAGCTGCAGAGGACATTGAGAACCAATGCATTATCCTTGCAATTGCATCTTCTTCTCCTCAAGCCTTTCAAAATATATCCTCTTTGCTTCTTCTATAATCTTCTTCACATCCGCAGCGGGCAATTTCTCCTTGCGATCAAACGTGTACAACCCATTTGTCTCCTGCTCAATGTCGCTCCTATCGCAGTGTTAGCATTATCTCTCATCATCCGCCATCATGCTCACAATTGCGTATACACAAACCCACAACAATGGCCCCCAGCAACAACGCCCAACATCAACCGTCTCACGCGTTCAAGCAAATCCTTTGGATCGCTCGCGGTCGTATATCCCCACTCGCCGTGGACGCCCTTCTCACCTTTCTTCAAGGCAATATTGACACCTCCAAACTCAGTGCATAGCACAGGTGCACCCGCTTTGTGCTCGGCTCTGCCGACGAACATGTTCCTGTTCCCTTTCGGCTTCAGGATACCGTCCATTGTCTGACAGATACGATGAAGTTCTGGTCCGTCGCTGTAGTCGTGGAAAGTGGTCAAGTCAGTGCACACATGCTCCCAGCCACAATTATCGTTGACTGGCCTCGTGGGGTCGAGTGTCTTTGTCATGTAGTACAGGCTGCGGATGTGGTTCTGTTGCTCGGTGCTGTTCGCAAGGTCGCCGTAGCCCCATGTTTCATTCACCGGCGTCCAAGTCACGACACAAGGGTGGTTGATGTCCCGACGGAGTGACTCTTTCCATTCCTGATCAAACCTGTCCACATACTGATTGCTAAATTCGTACCCATTGGCCATCTCACCCCAAACTAGATACCCGAGACGATCAGCCCAATACAAAAACATTGGATCCTCGACTTTCTGGTGTTTCCGGCAGCCGTTGAAGCCCATCGCCTTGGAGAGAAGTATGTCCTGCTTGCAGCTGTCGGCTGACGGAGGCGTCATGTTCGTCTCGGGCCAATAACCCTGGTCGAGAACTAGTGCTTGGAAGTATGGTTTGCCATTGAGGCGGAAAGTGCCGTCGCCATTGTCCCAGGAAAGGGAGCGCATGCCAACTGTCGTCTTGATTTCATCCACGACATTCCCACCACCGTAGGTGAGTTTGATGCGCAAATCGTAAAGAATGGGATGCTCGGGAGACCACAGAGCTAATCCATTCCGCCAGCAAGTATCATCTTTCAGAGAGTGAACGGAGGTGAAGTCTTTTGGCAGCAATGACTGCTGCTCGGTTGTAAGTCGCAGATTGAGTTTGGTTCGGGCAATATCTTTCTCCATGTCGACTTCGACTGGCTCGGTCTTGGCAATTTGAACGCCAGCAAGGCTGGCAGTAATGACGACGAAGCATGGCTTGTGCTTACGCCTGCCCAGGACAGCAATTTCAGCTGCGAGGGCGCCGGACTCGATGTCGTTAGATCTCAAAATCGTGCCGTGGCTACTATCACCAATACGGACCAGGGGAACATACTCTAACCAGACGGACTGCCAGATCCCTGATGACGGCTCGTAGAAAATCCCTTCTGGCTCGGGGCCCCAGTATTGCTTGCCTCTTGGTTGTGTCAGATCTGTCGCGGCATCCCAGACGCGGATGATCAGGTCCGTTGGCTCGCGCTCGTCAAGCTTGCCGGTGATGTCAAATTCGAAGGGAGTATGGCCGCCGCGATGGGTGCCGAGGAGTTGGCCGCCTAGCCAGATTGTGGCTTCGTAGTCGATGGCGCCGAAGCGGAGCAGAATTCGGTACTGCTTCGTATCGAAAATTGTACGGCTAGGATCCGAGGAGAGCGCACCTCGGTACCAGAGTACTTGATGTGCTTCTTTCTGATTGACGGCTGAGGCTGGTGTCTGATAAACGAATGGAACATGAATCTTGTTGAGTTTGTCCGCCGGGATGTTTCGCTTCTCGTACCATTTCGAGTATAGCCCTGAGTCCTTGTCGTCAAAGGCCAAATCCCATTCCCCATTTTGACTTCGGAAATACAGGGGTATGCGTTGAAAGTCTGGTCGAGGGTATTGACTATTGTAAGGGTCGTTGTGCTTCATCTCGACGGCTTGATAATGTTGATGAGCTTGGACAGAAATAGGTAAAGCTTAGTTAGCTAGGCACCTGAGGGTGGGAAATGGGCATATACGGAAGACCGAGGACAAGAGAAGCGCAGGAGCTTGCCCTGCCTCTGTTTGACTACACTCATCGTGCAGGGGCAAAAACCTGTGTTCGCAAGTACTGTGTTGCTGAATTCTTAGCTGACAAGCTCAGTGAACTGAGAATATGATACCGTCTTCCATTATAGCTACGGGAGGATCGCGAATCGCAGCATGATAGATTGTGGCTTGGGCTTGACCTACGGAGTACATGCGAGGCTCCATCAATGAATCCTTCGCCAGGAACGACCTGCCTGGCTATATTGTCGACGCGGAAAGGCAATTCTCTGCGAGGTGACGTATGGTCTGCTGACTTTGTTGCACGTCTGGCCTCTGGTGGTGGAGCACTTGGATGATGTTCTACAGTGCTCGTCGATTTGGATTGATTTTCAGAGGGAGAAGTACTAGCCACCGATGATGCGGGCTCACTCTCTGTGTACTTGTCAGGAGACACACTGTATCATCACACCTTACCAACTGTACGATACTGGCTGTAAATTCGTGCTTCTGGCTGCAGTACAGATCTAGACATGTGGCTTGTGCAATTGAGTTGCAGACGGTGACTACCTCGAATTGCAGATTCCGCTCCCTGTTCTGAATTGGTGTCTAGCTTATGCATTCCTATGTACGCGTGTTTTGTCCAATGCCACCCTCTGGAAGCGCCTGGCTAATGCATGAGAATTGTCTAAACCTACACACGAACTGCCATAAACAACTTTCGAGGAGCAAGCCACCTGAAACCAGCATGGCATCTGCCCAAATTCCGTTCATTATCGACGTCCTCGGCGTGGGCTTTCATCTCAATTTCGGTGATCTTCCATGACCTCAAAAACCATGAACTGCTTGCAGCCAGGAGATACACGAAGCCGACAAAGATTTGACATGTCCGATAACCAGATGCTGCCGCAAGCTCTAGACCAATAGGCTCCGCGAACATTGCTGGTGCGACAAGAGAAACACAGATGATACCAAACGCCGTTGGCAGTCTTTGAAGTCCAACCACCTCCGCTGTGACGGCCGAGACCGTTCCCCAGAACGTCCCACATCCGAGACCTGCAAGTAATGCAAAGATGAGCAAAAGAGCGTATCCCTGAGCTGGAAGCCAAAGAGCTAGGCAGAAGATACCACAGGATGCTGTCATGAATGCGGCCATGTTGATTCTCCCCAGACGATCGCTGAGGTAGCCAACGAACGGTCTGCTAACACCCAGTCCAACATTCAGGAGCGCGCCAACCACCGACCCCTGCCTCTGGCTGAGGCCTATTGTCGTTGCATAATGCGGTAGAGAGTACAGTAAGACGATGTACCCCAGCTCAGAAAAGAAGCCCCAGATGATGACAAGTCCGACTTCGATGTGGCCAAACTCACGCCAATCCAGAGCAGTCTGCTTCGGCTTCACAACCTTATTTCGGTCCTTCATCAGGACTGCACAGACAGCGTTGACGCCAAGACAACAATATGCAAGCAGTCGATACGTTTGGCTCAGACCAAGCTTTTGAGCCGCTACTCCTGCAATCAGATTGTATGCGACACCACCAAGACCAGCACCCGAACTTGCAATGCCAACAGCCAACGATCTCTTCATTGAGAACCATTGCGGAAGCACAGCAGTTGCAGGGATATATAAGAAGCCCATGCCGAATCCGAAGCAGACGCCTTGACTAAGGAAGAGATGCCAGATCTGAGTGGCGTAGGATGCTGAAAAGAGTGACGCGAAGACGAGTAGTGTCCCTATTGCTAAGGTCATCTTTGTGCCGAACGATCGGATGGACCAGGCCACCACTGGGGAGATCATCAAGCATTGCGAGATCGAGAGGCCGCCGATCAAAGCATATTCGAAGTGGGTTGCACCCGGAAATGTCTGGTCTTCGAGGTAATGGGACAAAAAGATTGCCCAAGCCTGCTCCTAGTCAGTACATTCCGACATGCGATTTCCCACTCATACGCTATTCACGCCCCATGTATGGACATTGATCAAGAACAAACATGCTGTACAAATCCAGCCATAACCGCCATCCGGAGCGATGTCTTCTCGCGTAGCAAAATTTACACCTTCTTGTTCTGGCTCCTTCATCTCCAGTGCCGGTGTCGCATCATGGCTTGCAGGTCCTGCTGTATGGCTGTCTAGCCTCTGCATCATGTTTCCTGCATGCTGTTGTGGCTTCACCTTTGTGCAAGCTCAAAAAAGAATTCTCGGCATCAGGAAGAAGGGGCGCTGTTGCCGTATTCGCATGACGCGGAGAAGCTCGCAACGTGTGGACCGCGGCCGTCCATCTCCGCTGCGCCGAGCAATTTGACCTAGTCTTAACGTGTCAAGAGGAGCGTCTATCATCTTACGACAAGATCATACTGATTCTCAGCACCCACTTCTATGGAATTCTTGCGTCGGCTGTACCCATGGATCATGCATACTGATTAGCGATCTACTTTTAACAACTCCCCGTTCACGACAATGGTTCAAAATTGGTTTGTTTCACATGAGCTTCTTCTTTTTCGCGCGTGTCAATTTAGGCGTCGGCGGTCATGGGAGTTGTACTAAATTGACGAGAATTCGAGGGTATTCTGCCTGCGATCTAGGCAGCTGCCGAGATTGTCTTTGGTATTTGGAAGAAAGAGATTCCTTATTCCGAGCTTTGCATGGGGTTCGGCTGATAGCGTCCTTGGATTGTGCTTAGACGGCCGTCGTTGACGCATTGGCAAGCCTGGTCAGCGAGCAAGTGTGTTTGTATCCGCTTCGTACAAGAATAGTGCCACTTCAGTCGTCCATGCATGACACAAATCGGACCTTGATGTTAAAAACCGGCAGATGCGCATCAGCTAAGCTTGGCCATTCACTACGCAGCCGACCGTGACGAAAGACACGTTGATTAGACTGCCTGTGGACGAAAGATGGATTCCCCCTGCAACGGACTTAATGTGAATCCCTCACCGAGAGAATTTAGCGGAAAACGAGACGAGGAAAGGTCAATCCGGGCGTGGTTTCCGATTGGTCTGAAACCCTGGTTCTTCACTCCTTGCAGATCGCGCTAACCTGGACTCGTATTCTAAAGACTTGAAAGACCATAAGGCGTACCGAAGTTCTGCAAGATACAAGAACAGAGGTCTGCTTCATCATTTGGCCAAGCGATGGCAGGGGCAATCAGATACTTATTTGAAAACAGGTTCCCAAGCGAAGCATAATCTATTCCATACAGTCTCATTCTCAAAGGCTCCGAAAATGAGCAAAGTCCTGGTTGTATTTGGCGCTACTGGCCAACAAGGCGGCTCGGTCGTTGACTTCGTCCTCAATGACCCACAACTATCCAAACAGTACAGAATACGAGCGATCTCTAGGAACAAGTTCTCCTCCCAGTCTCAGAAGCTCACTGCAAAAGGTGTCGAGGTTGTAGAAGCAGATCCCAATGATCCAGCGTCTCTCCCACCTGCACTGAAGGACGCCCACACAGTCTTTGCAATGACTTTTCCTGACTTTGCCGATGTTTATGGCTCCGAAATACGCCAAGGCCACGCGGTGATCGATGCCGCTGTTGCTGCTCGAGCTCAATACTTCATCTTTAGCACCCTGCCTCACGTATCGAAGGTATCCAGCGGCAAATACACAAGGGTTCAAGGCTTTGACGCCAAAGCTGAAGTCGAGGAGTACATACGTTCCCAGCCCATCCCTAGTGCCTTCTTTGCGCCAGGATCCTTCATGCAGAATTACCACAGTATCATGAAGCCGAGAAAGATGCCGGATGGGTCCTACTCGATTTCACGACACGTCAGTCCGAAGACCCAACTACCTATGATCGAGATTGTCAGCGATACTGGCAAGTTTGTGGGCGCGATCCTTGCTGATCCGGATAAGTACGAAGGCAAAACATTCTGTGCTGCGACGAAGCTGTATACCATGGAGGAGCAGGCTGAGGTGTTGAGCAAGCACACGAAAAAGAATGTGGTGTACAAGCAGATGCCAGAGGCGGTGTACCGGTCTTTCCTGCCGCAGGGGCCGTATCAGGATATTCTGGTTGAGATGATGTTATACCAGCAGGACTTTGGATACTATGGGGCTGAGACGGAGGGTTTAGTCAAGTGGGCGGTCGACAATGCCAAAGGGGAGATGACCACTTTTGAACAATATCTCGAGAACAACCCTTTGGCGTTGGAATGAGAGGCAGTGGTTGGAAGAGAAACGCGTTTTGAACATGCTACTGTATTGATAGGGTTCCTCCGTAGCAGAATTAATTGGACGTAGCGGCGCTGGCATGATTGCATTCAAACTTCTCACAAGTCCGCGTCAGTCGCTGACGATCTCAAGACACCTCTTGGAGGTTTGTTCTTGGGTCTCTCACAAGCGAACCATTATTTAGCGACCTGCAGTACCACGCGTCCGAGGATGTCACCCGCCTCGAGCATCTCATAGACATTAGGCAGCTCCTGAAAGTCGCGAATCTCAACACGGGGCTTTACTGCTCCAGTTCGAACAAGTTCGACGGCCTCCATCGTTTCTTGCATTGAGCCGACTAGATTTCCTACTACTTTCAGCCCTTTGATGATTATTGTCGCGATTGGCGTCGTCAGATGCACATCACCTGGTGGGATCCCGATACAGCACAATGTGCCACCGATCCTCAGCATGTCGATAGCGCCGGAGAATGCTCGTGGACTTCCGCTCGTCACGATGGCTGCATGTGCGCCTCCACCAGTAATGTTCTTGATTTCGTCGACGAGATTGGGCGAATTCGCGAAGTCGACAAATTGTCCCCCGAGGGATCTGATAAAGTCTTCTTTGACTTTGCCAGTATCGACACCGATGACGTTAGCTCTTGCTACCTTGCCATACTGTACTGCATAGAATGTTAGGTAGGCCACCACTTGTTTGCCGAGATGACTAACTTGCAAAATGCCCGAGCCCGCCTCCAGCACCAACTACGACTAGCCATTGCCCTGGGGATAGGTTGGCGTTCTTCACAGCCTGACCACTGTCAGATCCAGCAAGCTAGCACAGGAGCTTCCTCGGCACTCCTCGAACAAGCTCCCATGTCGAACACGCTCAGTTTACCTTGTACGCCGTCACTCCTGCACAGAGCACCGGACCAATTACCTTGGGATCTATGTCCGCCGGTAACCGCGTTAAGTAATTCCGGTCAAGAACGCAATATTCTTGAAAACTGCCATCTTCATGGTGCAAATGATTGGTCGCCTTTGCACAGTGCTGCTCGCGTTCCGATGTGCAATACTCGCACTCCTGACAGACTCGAGCCAAAAATCGGATGCCAACGAGGTCTCCAACGTTCAAATTTGTGGTTAATGAGGACGGACCGATACTTACGATTCTGCCGACGCCTTCGTGGCCGCCTACATGGGGGAGCTTGATGTTAGTGATCTGCTTGCCGTCGGCGCCTGGTGCGGTGCCGGCAGCGGTATGGAGGTCCGATTGACAGACTCCCGTGTACAACACCTGTGCGAGGACTTCGTCCTGTCCAGGTGTTTGGACTGGATAATCGGGCACGATTTTGACGGGACCGCCAAGCTTGGGGACAATAGCTGCTCGCTGGGTGAGTGGGATGCGATTTTGGGTTGTCATGCTGTTGGGCAATGAATGCTAGAAAACCGGTGCGATTTCGAAGACTACAATAGACAACAGAATGAAAACGCGACAAAAGCTAGAGACCATCAGCTGTGAATGGAGGTTCAAGAAAGCCCCACGAAGATGGAGCAGGAGCAGAAGTAACGATCGCTTCACTCATCCCACCTTACTATGGGGGAGTTATCTATGATTGATCTTCTGGCAGCTCAACATAACCTGATCTGAAAAGTACGGAGCGTATGTTTGTGCAAGCGGAGTCTTCCCCGCAAAAACGTCGTACAAAGGCAGAGACGCTAAAAGCCTGGCAATATTTTTTGTGGGAGCTCTGCCGTATCCAGTATTGGAGAATGCGAGCCTCGCAGCCCGTCACAGTGGTATTCAGAGTAGTGTGCGTCATGTGCTGTCGGGATGGATTGGACTCTAACCATCGACCATGAAGTGATGTAGCTGGCGATTTCTACGCAAGCTGGCTGTGCCTCTGATTGGGATGTGACATTGTCACCAAGGTGTTGCGCCTCAGTCCCTCTTAGCCATACTCGCATTGTAAGTGCTTCATGCGGACACCATCTGAAGACCTCGCTCTTCTTTACATTCGAGCGTGATCAGTGTCATTCTAGGAATCTTGGGTGGTCAACACTGGTCGCGGTCGGCTCTGCATGCAAAATTGCGTACTTGCCTTAGCCAGGCTGGAAGCAGATGCACTCGGAATTGGCCAAACAGCCTTGGACAATTGTCCTTCCTCTTCCTGCTTGAGAGGAATTTCCAAGGACAGCTCGTGATTATGCTACTTCACTTGCTCAGAATATTTGTGTTGTTGTTTTCTTTTCATCCAGCACCGGAGTGGGGAGGTTCCCTTCCAAGTGCTAACTTTGCTAACTTTTCTCGATGACAACTCACCGAGCAATTACTCACGATAGCCATGTTAAGCCATATTCCTCCCACGAACATCACGCCAGACGCATCGAAACTGACCTGTATAACGAATCGTGGGCTGAACACGTTCAACACAGGATCCAAGAAGTGGAACCAGATTGATGCATACGTATTGGGACGAGGAGAAGCTCCTGAGCTGCTAGCAGATGTAAGGCACGCTTTCGGAATACGAAACAGACCACAAGAGGGGGAAGAGGAACAAAAAGAGCGAAATGCTATAACCTCTGGTGCTCATCCACTCGGAAGGACTGCTGCTGACGCAAGCTCCGCAGCTTTTACACTTCTCTGGCCCAAAAACCTACACTTGCACATCCCTCCAGCCCTTTCAACGCATCGAGCCGACCTGGATCATCATTGATCGGTTTTGCCTGCGCGCAAACCTTAACGTTTGGACGACACTCTGGAATGGGCAACGAGCGGAATGCGGAACATTTCCGCGTGGGCGCAACGGCACCGCGAAATTCGGATCTCGCTCGCGGACCACCCTACCTGCTTCTCAGAATCTGGAACCTATCTCCACTGTAACGACAAAAAGGCGACTAGCAGCTTGGATTGATCGGTCACTTCGTGTCAGACGGATGAGAATACGAATGCGCGGGTCTTCCTAAGCAGAGTCTGCTCCACTAACCCTGCTCAGACTCTTAGAGTCCGACCTGGAGCTTGGTTATCGTTGACTGACTTCTGCTTGTGCTGAAACTTTCCGGGATCCGTGGAGCCCGAATTTGTCTTCGTGCTCCTATAGTGCTCTCCTGACGTTTCAGAGGTAATCATAGCGCTGCCGTCTTTCCCTCAAACAGATTCCCGCGACCTACGCTGAGAACACGTCAATCCAACAAGCATCTCTCAATCTCCTAGACATATCATGAACAAGAGCAACGAAGGTTTCCAATGGACACAGGCCAACGGCCTACAGCCAGGCTTGCCAAGTCTGGGTACCGTACAACCTCAGCATAAGCTGGACGAAACTAACAAGACCTTCGACGTGATCGTTATCGGAGCTGGATATGCTGGACTGACAGCCACAAGGGATCTGACAACATGTGGCCATCGAGTACTCCTGCTGGAAGCGAGAGATAGAATTGGTGGGCGGACCTGGTCCTCAAACCTGGGGGACTACCCCTTCGAACTTGGAGGGACCTGGGTGCATTGGAATCAACCACATGTTTACAGAGAGATCTCGCGCTATGGTCTGCAAGAAGATCTTGAGAACAGTCACGATCTGAGCAAAGGTCTGAACTCATTCGTGCTGCAAACTGGCGGCAGAAAGCACAATTTTAGCAGACTAGAGGAGGTAAGTATACATGCATTGTGCTGACGGCAGCTGCTGATACAAGCAGGGTGAAATCACCGATAGAGCCATGCGCAAATTTGTCAATGTCGATGGCACCTTCGGCCGTAACACAGTACCAATGCCCGGCAGTCCTTCGTTGGACAAACAATTAGGTCACTACGATCAAATGTCTTTGCGCGACCGACTGGACCAGATTGAGCTCAGCTCAATCGAGAGAGCGACACTTGAAGGGTTGCTCTCGATCACATGCGGAGGCAAGTTTGAGGAGTCTAGCTTTGGTGAGATGCTGCGATGGTGGGCGCTCAACAACTATGATATGCAGCTTTTTATGGAGCAGTGTCTGACATACAAGCTCCGATCTGGGCAGTCAAGCTTCGCTCGGAAGTTCTTTGATGAAGCACTCGCTACCCAGCGGCTGGAGTATATCTTCAATGCCCCTGTCCTGGCTGTCAAAAACGGGGAGGTTGTGACGGTGAATGCACAAGGCAAGGAATACCAAGCAAAGCGGGTCGTCTGCACCATCCCGCTCAACGTCCTCAAGGATGTGCACTTTGACCCACCGTTGAACTTACTCAAACAGGAAGCATCACAGCAGGGTCATGTCAACCAAGTCAGCAAGGTCCATGTTGAATGTGCGAATCCCGAGCTTAGGTCATTATCAAGCACGATCGCCGATCCCTACGACAAGCTTACGTACATCTTCGGAGACGGCACGACTCCTGCGGGCAACACTCATCTTGTGTCATTTGGCAGCGCTCTCGAGGGTATGCGGCTTGATGCAGAGGTTGATATCAATGACACGATAAGAGCTTTCAGGTGTTTTGCAGATATGGATGTAAAACGAGCTGTGTTTCACAATTGGTCGAATGACAGGTTCTCGCAGGGTGCGTGGGCGTGGTTGAGGCCTGGAATGATTGCGAACAGGGCTGTGCTCGATGCACTGAGGGAGAAGCAGGGGAACGTGCATTTTGCCAGCGCTGATTGGGCCTATCTCTGGAGAGGCTTCATTGACGGGGCGATTGAGGATGGTGCGAGAGTTGCGATGGATGTGAGGAAAGAACTTGAGAGATCGGTGCAATAAAGCTGGAATTACAGTCGCTACGTCAGACTCATTATTGCTGGTGATCTGCTTGGCAGAAGTTTACCGAACCTGGAAGCAAACAGCCGGAGCGCGAACTCAGTTATACAGTGGAAGGTCGAGGGGCAGCAAACGAAAGCTTGCACTACGCGAGTATCCGGCTTGCAGTGGCCTGACTGGCAAAATGGAGACAAGCAGAAAAGAAAAGACATAATGACTTTGCCCTGACGCAGATATCGTTCCCTGCTGTATTTGCTGAGGAAAGCAAAGAATCAAGCTCAATAACGAATTCATTCAATCGTCATAATTGCTCGGTGTGGATTGCGCCACAAGAATCGTATTTGCTTCAGGTCCCAATTGGTAGAGTATTGACGGCTCGGATAAAAGGGACGGTCCGGCTCGACAACTGATGTCGGATGCCGCTGCCACAAGAACTCTTACAGTCTGCTGATGTCTATTCGGCAGAATAGTTCCTTCGCAGCCAGTCTGTCATGTAGTCTGCAATTTCCTTCGGCTTCTCATATGGTGACCAATGTGCTGCATCAATCACCGGAGTTTCCTCCAAGTGCGGAAGCCAGCCAGCTTCCTTAGAAGCCATCATCCCTTCTGGCCTGCAAACAGCGTCATCCACGCATCCAATGTAAAGCGTCGGTACGTCAACCTTGTCCCTGCCCTCTGGTAGCGCTTTGTCACACACAGTCTGAATGTTGTCCTTAGTGGCGATATACCAGTTCTGCGGGCCTTCGAAACCATCACGAGACATCCGGTCGATGAAATCTTCTTTGAAGTTGGGCTTCTTTGCATAATCTCTGATGTCGAACCCTTCGCCGCCGTTAACGAGATAGTCTTTCATAGCATCAGGGACGCAAAAGAACCTCTTCATGCCGTCCGACCCTGTTGCATGTAAAATTCGAAACAGCCTGTCGAGGTTGCCTTTAAGGATGGACGGTGCATCAGGCGCTGTGAAAAGGTGCCAGTAAGAATAGATCGGGTACCCGTACGCTTGTTCAGTCATTGCGTTCACAGCATCGAGGTCGAAGCCATGGCGCATTGGAGAGAAGTAAGCGACGTTCAGAAGAATCAAACCAGCGACACGATCTGGATGGTAGTTATACAGACGAGCGGCAGAGACAGAACCCCAGTCGTGGCCCACTGATATGACTCTCTCAAAACCCTCGGCGTCGATGATTTCGATCAGATCTCTCATCATTGCGTCCCATGCGTACTCTTTCGGATCGATCGGTTTTGAGGTGCCGCCGTATCCTAGCAAGTCTGGAATCATCATCGAATGGTTCACGTTGGATTGTTTGAGAAAATTCGCGACGCTCTCCCACATTTGAGCATGATCGGGCCAGCCATGGTGGAAGAAGAGAGGAGAAAGCGACTTGTCTCCTCCAGAGATATAATACGTGTATGTATAGCCTCTTGAGGTCTTGAGTGCCTTTTTCTCGAAGTTTTCCATTTTGACGTGGTTATCGAAGATTGATCTGCTCCAAAGACATTAGGCACGACTTGTACCTTGGGGAAGAGCGGGGGTGATCTTGGTGTCGGTCACGCATGGCAACGGATTCCGAGGTCGACGATCGCCGGTCGAAAAGAACGCCGTACTTCTGTCGATGGTGTTTTCAATTTGGTTCATCTTGTGTCGCCATCGCTGCTTGGCTTGTTGATGAGTGACTTGTGATGATGGAGGATGACAAGGTGCTTGGGCTAGGCTTTCGGGGTGTTGCGGTTTCGACATCAAGATCGAGCTCGAGAAAAGTGCTGTGTAACACGCCACACGGCAATGGCGCGATGGCTATTGTTCATGATCCTCCCAGAGTGTCGACCACGTTTGTGACGTGGCGCCATAGTGGGCTTGAAAAGCTTACCGTCTTTCACATTCTCGCGTCAAAATCGGTGTTCTACGCTGGCGTGGCGAGGTGACAATTCGTGGGCTCATGGCCTTAGCGCCTCAGCACGGCACAGTGATTTTGTCTTCGTATATTCCAAAACGGGTTGTACGAGAGGACACAAAGAGCACGAGATATCCCGTTCTCCTATACATGAATACGAGATGTTCGTGGAACTGAGCCTTATATCAAGGTGTAAAGCCAAATTCCCAAATATCTTGCCATTTGATCTGTCAGGTCTTCTAGCATCTCAAGACCTTCGAACATGCCCAGTGCCTGACTGGCGCGCTTCGTTAATGGCAGCGATGGTGGGCAAGCTGAGTTCCTTGAGGCGCAAATTGACAAGTTTGAGAACATTGCCATCTCGCACGTCTGGGGCGCAGCTGAATAGCTTCATATTTTTGGAATTAAGCAAGAGGTTCTTGTGTCTCTATGGAAAGCAAAATGGACCGAGACAGATCTTCCGAACTTGGTAGGCAATGCGCCGTTCCGGATGGACGTCCTGTCTATCAATCAGAGAGATCAAGGCGCCATGGTAGGCGTAACACAAGACATTCCGGCTACCTTCCGCAACGCGGTAAATACTATCGCAGTGCAAGAAGGTGACGGGCTTTACGAATGTTGTTCCAGGTTGATGGCGGAGGGGGATACATGGGAACAGCTCCATGAGAAGATAGATTTGCACGGATCGGACCATTACAGCCACGTATATGCTTAGTCCTATCTTCAGCGGCTTTGGACGTTGTAAGAGTGTATGCTACCGCACACCATTGAGTTTGTGTCTTGCAGAACAGGTTTGTGGACATCATTGGCCAACTTAATTCGATCTTCCACTGAGACATAATAGGGCTTCTCGAAGACGATACAACGCGAGGATCAGGTTACCACCATATCTACGATAATCCAACCAGAGTTCTGGATTCTCCGTTTACTCTAGCATCCTCATTTCGGGCTGCTCAGATGAAGGATGACTCAAACGGCATTGACAGATTTGTAAGATCGTACATCAAAAATGGTATCGTCACTCCCAACCCACCCGAAACACTTAACGCAAGAGCGGACAACTTTTCCAATGACTTTACGAATCTGTATGCATCCTCCAACTGGAAAGCTAGAAAAGCCCGAGATTATGTTTTCGAGTCTTTATCGCACTACTCGTGATACAAGCCCCCACAAGGGGTTAAGAATATGCGTTTTAGACATCTCTTCCTCAACCTCTATCGACAGATGCTGCAAAGCGGTCGTGGATTTACCGGCTGTATAACATATTCAGTCATAGAAAACGGGGCTTGTGAATATTAGGAAGTAGCTTAGCAACTAAGCAATCAACAGCCTGAACCACCCTGCTTAGGAGATTTTTAAAGGTGGTAGGTCAGCGAACTTCTAGGGATATCAACTTACGCCGATATCATCCTCACCGCTGCAGTGCGGGTGAGTGCTGTAAGTGGCTATAGTAGAAATGAAGCCTTCGAGCTTATCGAGACAGCAATACGTTTTTAACCCATAATCTAGCGCAACAGTTATGCAGGCGGTGAATTGTTAATGCACGGCTCTAACGTAAAGGACATATCGAAAATTGATGATATATGCAGAGCAATAATGCATTAGCCACTCCAGTACCTCACACATCACAGAGATCACCTAAAGAAAGTGTTGCCGTGCAGCACAGTTCCGCGGCGAACTTTCCGCCGAGTTTAAGAGGCGAGAAAGCGCGAATTGGCTGTAGCAGCAGGCTACGTCGATACTCACCCTCATGTGGTCTGCTGTCGACGAAACGACCGTTAATATTCCGCTGCGAGAAGACTAGCGGTTGTGCAAGCGGACGATCGAGTTGTGCAAAATCAACTGATCTATAGCGCTGCAGGAAATGCTTCTATTGCCGGCCGCTATATTGAACTGCCAGCTACTTTATCTACAGCCTTATAGGTAAAAGAGAGTCTTATACCAGTCAAAATCAAGTATCGGAAAATATCGGTTCTAGGCTTACTCTCTATACAAGCTGCGGCACGACTTACGCTAGGACCGGAAGCAACCTCAGATGCGAGGAGTATTCTTATACTGAGCGTTGGCCGACATGCTTACGGTGAAAACTTCGAGCGCGATCTTATATTAATACATCCGGAGAAGAAAGTACTAGTAGGTCTAGTTCCCGACTTCCTATACCCTAAACGCATAGTCGAGACGTTTATCGAAAGGATCGAAGCGCTGTACGGTAGACTCGCGATAAAAGTAGGACCACGAGACGCAAAGTTTATATTTACCCCGTTGAACGACATCTATCACTCGCAACGTTGCGCAGTTGCACTAACCACCCAGACTAATGCTTTAATTACTGCCAACTCAGCCGGGTCAGCCTATAGGATATCTTTCTTAGGAGGCTCCCTCTTAGTTTTCCGAGGGGAACCGCAGTAAGTTACTGTCATGAACCGTCCACAACGATGTGTTACGGCCCACTAGGTTAGGTCTTTCAAGGAAAAGGGATATAGTATGACTAGAACAGAGGTCCGTAGGAACTCGATCAAGTATCGGATCATATACTTAAGTTAACTACGTGAGTTATAAACATAGGAAACTCATTCCCTTATATACCTATGCCGGATGCCGCTTACTCAGCTTGCTCAGTATGCTCAGTATACTAATCACTCTAATCATCCTAAGCATGTTACGTAGGGCTACGTAATACTCTAGGCGTCCTCGTATCTCCTTCCGTTCATATGCTAATAAGTTTGGCCGCGTATAGCCAGGTTCGTAACACTTTCCCCTCTTTAATCGTCTACGTCCACGTAGGTACTTAATAAGTGCGTTATCTATTTCTTCCTTTACCTCCTTCCTTTTTTCTATAGCTAACTATACCTTAGTATAGGGTTTCGAAATCCTGTAAGCTAAATTCTACTACTCGTCGCAAGGAACTTAGTTATTTTATTCTATGTTTTAGCAATATCATACCTCGCGCCTATTCTACCTACCGTAAGTCGGGCCGTAAATATAAGGTCTATATTCGTTCTAGCCGTTACGGGGAGTGCTATATTTATAGCCTAGTATATAATATACGTATTACCTAGTTAGAATAGCGTCGCTTAAAATTAAAAAGGGAGAGGATACTCTAAGAGATCGAGGCGTTCCGTAAAGCCTAAGAGGAGGCCTTTAAGAAGGAAGTTAGCCTTCGTTAAGAGCTCGAGGCCTTAAAGGCCGAGGCCGAGGAGGCTATTACCGTAGAAGAGGCTAATATTACCGACTTAGAGCGAAGAGAGGCGACTCCCTCTCCCTTCGATTCTCTTCCTCTAGCTCCCTTTACCTAGAGCGCTATAGATAGCTTATCTAACGAGTTTTAGGCGCCTTCTCGTAGCGTTCCTTAGGTACTAACTAGCGATTCTACTCCTTCTTCCCTCTTATCCTAGGACGGTTATCCGGGGTTTTTTCTTACTATTAGGTATTCGTTATATACGTATACCTAGTATATATCGTATTAAAAGTTATATAGGGTAGTTACTAAGGGTAGTAGTTTCTTCCTAGGTTGCTTTATAAAGACCCTTAATATCTCTAGTAAGAGGTTCTCTCTTAGTTCCTATATATTTTCCGATAAATCGTATCCTAACTATTTAATTAGGTAGTATATTTTTCCTCTTACTCTCTTAGTATCGATAATAGCTTTAACGTTATAGAACTTAGAGTTCTCTAGGTCTATAGGTATTATCTTAACGGTATTAGTTTTTTAAGAAGCTTTTTTAAGAAGTAACTTATAGAAAACCGAGTGTATTTTTATATCTATTAGTAACTAGAGTTTATATATTACTAGTCCTATTTTCTTATTAATCTTAAATAGTCCTAGTTTCTTATAATCTAGTTTATCGTTTAGTCTTTTAGTTTTTATATTTTTTCGGATAAGGTAGACCTTCTTCCTTTCCTAGAAGCCTAGTCCCTTAGATCTTTCTTTATTTATCTTTTCTATTATTTTCTCTATAATTTTTTATAGTTCCTTATTATTATAAACCGTCTACGACGAAGTGTTACGGCCTACTAGGTTAGGTCTTTTAAGAAAAGGGGATATAGTATAACTAGAATAGAGGTTCGTAGGTATTCGATTAAGTATCGAATTATATACTTAAGTTAACTACGTATATTATAAATATAGGAAACTTATTCCCTTATATACCTATACTAGATACCGCTTACTTAGCTTACTTAGTATACTTAGTATACTAATTATCCTAATTACCCTAAGTATATTACGTAGGGCTATATAATACTCTAGGCATCCTTATATCTCCTTCCGTTTATATACTAATAAGTTTAGCCGTATATAGCTAGGTTCGTAATACTTTTCCCTCTTTAATCGTCTGCGTTTACGTAGATACTTAATAAGTACGTTATCTATTTCTTCCTTTACTTTCTTCCCTTTCCTATAGCTAACTATACCTTAGTATAGGGTTTCGAAATCCTTTAAGCTAAATTCTACTATTCGTCGTAAGGAACTTAGTTATTTTATTCTATATTTTCTAGTAGGCATTCGCTATCGTGAGTGAGGTGTATAAAATTACACGATATAGTAAGTTTCGTACACCATCCTGTTCGACTAGAGCTCACCGACTGTATAATGCCAGCTGCTTGCGCATCGATCTCTTGTGGCCGTAGATATCGTGCTTTAAAATGTCGTGGTTTAGGGCCTTGAGGAGTGGATAATCGACACGCTAAACTATTCCTAGATTTTTTAACCACCCGGCTAATAGTAGTGCTCTATTACCTAACGAACGCTAGGCCTAATTCGAATTTTCTGCTACCGCACTAATCAAAATGTAGCAGCTAGACCTTAGACCCGACGATAGTTTAACGTACTGCTTCTCGCATCTCGAGAAAGATATTCTACTTAACCTAGAATGTTTTATAGAACTCGTATATAGGTTACTTATACTACGTGTAATAAAATAACTAACGGACTAGGTATATATAGTATATTCTACACCGATATTTTCGTAACGTAGCCTAGTATAAATAAAAAAAATTCATATTAGAATTTAATCCTATTTCCTCGTTCTCGAAAGATAATAATTTATACTTAGATAGCGGGAACGCGATTTAAGTATATTCTTACGTATACTCCCGTGCTTAGATATCTTAACTTAATAACCTATCGATAACGAAACTAGCATTATATATAATTAGTACTTATTCTTCTCTCGCCCTTATATAGCCGAAGTTAATAGTAGCTGCTTTAGGTCTAGCGCCGTTGCTGTATAAACCCTAAGATATAATTTACGAATACGAGGTTACAGAGAATAATAATACACGAGTCTTACGTTACTAAATAATTAAATAGTGTTAGTATAGGTGAAAATACGGAGTAAATACAATCGGTAAAGGGACGGAAATTAATTTCTAGAACCGTTAGGCGAAAGCTACGCGACCTGCGGGCTCCGGGTAGCTAGGATCGGACCCTACTATGCCTCGGGGACGGCTACGAAAATATACTAGAAATAAAGACGTAAATACCGCCCGTCGTGCTCGTCGTCAGTTGTAGGGTTAACCTACGCAAAGCTTACCGCCTTAACCCAGCGGCTTCGTTTAGGTAAGCGGTCGATTTTCGTTTTCCTCTAATCGTACTCTAGCATATTAATCACCAAGAGTATTTCCGCCTAACCGGTAATTAGGTTAATTTTACACCTTCGTTTTCTAGCCCACTAGTTTAGGAAACGCTAGTAGAGACCGCTAAGACCCCGCGATTGCCCACTCCTCTTAAAGAACCTCTGCTTAAAGACCTGCTAGCTTTCGGTAATACCGACGCTTATGCTAATAATGCTGGTAAGGATTATTTAGAAGATAAGCCTCTATCTTACTTAGTAGGCGAAGATATAGCTGCTAGTATTCCGCTAAATACTAGAATTAGTTCTCTAACCCTATCCTAACCGGCGGTATCGGCTCTTCTCCCGGCGATAACATCGGCGGTAATCTCGGCTCGTACGAGACGGCAGCGATCAACTACGCAGGTTACCCAGCATAGCTAAACATCTCCTCCACTAGAACCGGCGCCCGGTCTCTTACCGGACGAGCCATCGGCCGAACCGCTGCTTTCTAGCACCGCCTTAGCCTATTTCCTAGCCGCACAGTATCTTACCCTTAATCCGGGTTAAGCGCTATTAGAATTTGCTCGCTATACTCCTAATATTCCTCTAAATCTCCTTTACAGTCTAGAACGACTTTATAAACTCCCTAACGAAACGCGCACCGATAGTATCCTTAGCCCTATCGAAGGGCTTAAATACGTTTAGTCCTACTACCGACCTAACTAATAACTACCTAATATTATCTCTTAGCCTTTAATTAAAACACCTTCGGTTTAGTATACGAAAGAGGAGCTATCGTATCTAGGAAAAAAGGGTTAGGTTTAACGTTTTTAGAAAAGTTTAAGTCGAAAATTTTAATTTTTCTTTAGCGTTTCTAAAAACGTTAAAGCTAAACTTTAAAGTTTCTTTAACGTTTCTAGAAACGTTTAAGCTAAGAATTTCTACTTTTCCTTTAACGTTTTTAAAAACGTTTTAGCTAAGAATTTCTCTCTTTTCTTTAACGTTTTTAAAAACGTCTAAGCTAAGAATTTCTCTTTTTTCTCTAACCTTTATAAAAACGTTTAAGCTAAGAATTTCTCTCTTTTCTTTAACGTTTATAAAATAAAAGTCTTACTTAATTTATAATAATACTAGCCTCTTTTTAGAATATCTTTCTTTTAATCTATCTTACTCCTACTTTAGCGATTATAGTTTTTTCTATACTTTATTATACTAAATACAATAAAGTTATATTACTATAATAACTTAGTAGTCTTTACTACTATAATATTCTTTTATACTTGCATGTTCTTCCACGCCTCGAGTCCTCGATAATCTTCTATATTGATATTCTTCTATACCTCGATATTCTTCTCCACTTCGATATTCTTCTCCACTTCGATATTCTTCTACACCTCGACATTCTTCTATACCTCGATATTCTTCTATACCTCGATATTCTTCTACACCTCGATATTCTTCTACACCTCGATATTCTTCTACACCTCGATATTCTTCTACACCTCGACATTCTTCTACACCTCGTTATTCCTTACCGCCTCTTCTAGGACTTTATAATACCAGAATCATTAAGCCTTTACCCTTAATACTTCCTAAACTTCCTTTAGAACAGTTAATACTCCTAGCTACTATTACTACTCACCTAGTAATTCCATCTACAGTAAACGTACTTTTCCTTTTATCGTCTTGTACTCTCCCTTACTATGCCTATTAGATCGCAGTAAATCGCTGTAATTAGATGGATGAATGCTCACTTCGAGATGTAAGTAAGATATCACGTTATATGCCACCCACGTTCTAAACGGCTAGCTGTATTCGAGAAAACCTCTATCAGTACGAAATAGAAGATGTGAAGACCTTGATTTCGCATATACGTCTAATCAGCGACTAGTCCACCGAGAAGATCCAGAGAAACGGTTACATAATTGCTATTCAACGACGACTAAAGCATTTTGCTTACTAATCCTATTCTTTGGTTTCGGGAGTCTTAGCCACTCGGTTTCGGGAAGTCCAGGTAGGCTGGAATGACTTGAGTACTTCTGTGTCTGCCGGATATCGGGATCAGGAACTACGATACTTATGTAGTCCTTCTCCGACCGCGAACTCCTGCGCCCGCGACGTCGCGGTAGTTTAGGGTTAGGGTTAGGGTTAGGGTTAGGGTTAGGGTTAGGGTTAGGGTTAGGGTTAGGGTTAGGGGTTAGGGTTAGGGTTAGGGTTAGGGTTAGGGTTAGGGTTAGGGTTAAGATTGAATTGACTATGGACAAGGATTTGAATGCAAAAGAAAACTATGTACGAGATGCTGTCGCCAGCACCTTTCGTCTTCCCTTGCAGAAAAGAAAACTCATCAGGAAAGCTGAGGGGAACGCCTTCTTAAATACACAAATGTTCCCATCCGTGCCAAGTAGGCAGCCGCCTGGCTGGCGCCTAGTAAAACGCCTCCGCCACGTCAATGTCTCACCATGTCGTACAACAGGGTCTTGTCGTACCTGGGAACTGTCAGTCTTTTGGGCTGAAAGGACATTGCGAAAGAAGGGGCATGGTCGTCGAGTTCTGCGTTCGATGACAAACATACCACCTGAGTGAAGCATTTCCTCAGCGTTTTGCCTGAACACCTAGGGTTAGGGTTAGGGTTTAGGGTTAAGGCTTTCGCCTTTCGCCTTTCCCGAAATGTTCGAGAACACCGCTGGGGTCAAATCCTGAACCGAAATCCGCCCATTGATCTTCTTTCCGTGCCAATCGCTTCCACCTCGCTGGTTGACGGTACACGAGGGACTTACCACCCCCTAGTCCTT